>PVKA01006637.1:0-82395 GCA_004027165.1 Ctenomys sociabilis | reverse complement strand
AAAAAAAAAAAAAAAAAAAAGAAAGGTGTTATGTATCATTGGCTGTGGTTTCTTGGCTCTGCCAACCCTACATCAGTGTGCCAGGGCATGTCACCATTTCACTGTTCAGTGGTAGAGGCTGTACCTTAGGTGTCCATGTGCCAGCCCATAGCCACACACACCTCTTTGTGCAATGCTATGGTTGCTGCTGCAATGGAGACAGATTCCTGTGGTTGATGGCAGACTCTGTAGACACTGGGCCCAAGGGTGGAACCTCCTTCTCATTTGCTGACCTAAGGAAACCATCCAGTCTCTCCCACCAACACAGTTTAGAGTCTAGGCCCTAACAGAACAGAGATGAATGAGTGGAAGTGGACAAGCACAGGGCACAGAGGACACATGGGGAGAACAGTACCCAGCCCAGATGTTTTAGGGAAGGAAGGCATGTTATGTAAGGACTATCAGCAGAGTTATGAGGGATGGAGGTCAGGGATCAAAAGACGTATGGCATGAAAAGAGCATGAACATGTCGGAGCTGTTAGAGAGGAAGGTCCCACCTGGAGTCAAAAAAACATTGCTTTGAGCTCTGGTAAGTGTGACCTTAGCATTGTAGCATTATGTCTTTGACAATTGACTATAATGACAGTTGAACTTTCTTTTAAGGATGTTGTTTGTAAGTGCTAAGTGCACTTATGGAAAGTAAAAGAATATTGCTGACTCACATTAATATGACTATTAAATAAAAGTGTTGTGGCCATTGTATTAGATATAAAGTACAGTGTTTGTGGGAAAAGGAATGAGTGGTAGGTCTAAAGAGATGAGTGTCCGCTTCCATAAGTACACATGCTCCGAATCACTTGAACAGAAAAATTGCATGATTGCTTTATTTCCTAAAAGGGTGACAGTAGCCTCAGAAGAAGAATGAGCAAAGAGGCAGAATGATTACTTTGGTAATATTGGTGAGAACTGAGAGTAGCCATTCACATTCCAGATAATGGCTCAAGAACTGTTGAAGAAAGGATGACCCCTCTCCCTCTCCCTCTCCCTCTTTTTCTCAGGGGGTAAAATCAGTAGCACTTGATATAAGAAATCAGACGAAAAGAGTATATAAGATTGAAGAATGTTTGAATGTTTGATGGACTTCCAGTTTTAAGCCATTACAGTTAATTGGAGGGGCAGATTAACTTGACATTGAGGTACCTGTGAGGAATAATATGCAGGTGGAGAGGTCTGCCAGGAGGTGGTGAGCTGGTGGCAGAGATGGGGTGGGCGGGTGGGGTGGCGGGGTGTCATCAGTGAGCAGAAGGGAATTGAAGTAATACGAGTGCCTGAGAGTCCTCTGGGAGAGAGCATGGAGGGAGAAGAACAGAGTTCAGAAAAGTAGAGTCCACAGAAGGAACTGAGACTTGAGTGGCTACAAAGGGAGTGAATTTGAAAAAGGCATATATGAAATTTGAGAAGGATTTTGGGAGGGTCCAGTGAGATCTTATCCCTGCCTTGCTTCCTCCCTGTCCTGCACTGCAACTGTGTGTGCACACACATGTGTACACCCATGTTCTGTGAACCTGTATATCTTTGTATCTGACAGAAATCAGTGCTGGAACTGTCTAAAGAGGTGATCTCATCATTTTGAACAAGTGATAACTCTTTAATAAAATCTTTTAAAATATATAATCCAATTTTTATATTTTAGTGGACCTTGATAGAAAAAATAAATTTTGTACCTTGAGCACTGTAAATAGGCAGACCAGTATAGCTCTAAAATCCTATTTGACATAGTCATATTTTATAAAGTGTTATTTCTAAGATACAAATGTTTCTCTAGCAATAATTTGTGTTTAGGCTTCTCGTTAATCAGACTATTATCTGCTCCTCCTCTTTTTTTTTTTTAATGTTTATTTTTTGTGTTTTTGGTGGTACCAGGGATTGATTGCACTTGGGACTTTTGTGCTTGCCAGGCAAGTACTTATTCTACTGAGCTATCTCCCCAGCCTTCCTGCTCCCCTTCTAAGCAGAGTTACAGTTGACCTCTTCTGTGTTGGGATTCTTGTATTCATGGACAGCTCTCTTCAAGCTGCCTATCCTTTCCAAGTAAAATATTGTCTTAGACATTTTTTATTTTCATTGTTATGTACTTTAGGTATAAAGAACACTCCTACCACTTTGTTGACCATGGTCAGTTCTTACAAATATGAACTCCAGGACTCCTCCTAGTGGCCCTGTGAAGGGGTAGGCTGTTACCCTCATCTGTATATTCCACAGGTGTGGAAACTGAGGTGCAGAGAGTAGAGCCTACCTGGTGACTTCCCCAGGCCCCTGATAATTTTGGTGAGTCATATCGACACCCAAGCTTTTGTGTCTTCCCTACTTGCTCTGCTGTTTCTTCAGTGCATCTTATTGCTGTGTTATTTACAAGCAATTGTACCCTAAATGGAGAGTCTGTGTGTGCCACACATGTACAAGGCAGAGTGGTTTTTCCAGAATCATGCAGCAACTAAAGTGATATACATACATACATATATATATATATATATTTTACTAAAAATGAGAACAAAAACACTGTGCCATGTGCTAATGAAAAACTTTTAGCTCGGTAGGATACATCTTTTAGTAGAGGCATATGATGCTGCTTATGTGCCTTCATTATGTGCACAATGTGGAGATTTAAAGCTGTGAGTTAGTGGCTGGAGAGTACTGAACATTGCATTGCTGGTGCTTTTCTCTGCTTGCCCTCAAAGAACAGTTTAAAGCAACCCTGAGCTAAAGATCATTGCTGGTAGGATACTGGCTAACTCAGCTTTTAAGTGGTGTGAGCTTCCAGTTAAGTGATGCTTACATTCTAGAACTCATGCAGTCCTGATACCAGTAACATCAAAAATCTAATGACTTAATACTTAGCATTTTATTCAGTTTTAGAAATTGTTGAAGAGTTTGAAAGCAGTGTTGGTGTCTCCTTGGAAAGTTGAGTGTCTTGGCACATCAGTCCTTAGTTGTGGAATGCTTTGATTTACAGAAGATCAAGATTGGGTCCTTAGGTTTTACTGATTAATCCTCTGACCCCTGGGACAGTGTATAGAGGAGTATCTTTGACTGTGGCTTACACAAGTGATTTCTTAGATTATGAGGAGTGCAGATAGTATTCATTTAAGTGTAATACTTGTTACTTTCTGATATCATGGCTTATATTTTCTTAAAGAAAACAGATAATTGCAATTCCCTACCACACTTTTTTTTTGCCATTAAAACTGAAAACCACATTTATCTTGAAGTTATACCAAAGGAAATTGAAATCCCACAAGAAATAGAAGTCAAATATTGTCCTTTGCTTCATTAAGAATATCTCTAAAATTGTGTGTGTGTGTGTGTGTGTGTGTGTGTGTATGTGTGTGTATTACTGAGTTTTATGTAGATATGGTGTCTGTTAATTTTTTTTGCAAGTTTGGAAAAAATGTGATAAGGATGGTCAAAGTATTTCACTCATTTTAATACTTTTGTTAGATTCTTATTTTTTAGTATATTTTATGATTTTAGTATAATTGCTACAAGATAGTAAAAGGTTTTTTTCTAAAGCCTGTGAATTGTTTTAATGAGAAAGTTGTGATATGTTGATAGGAAAATTCTGTGTCAAAATTATTATTAGCTTTCTTTATGCCTTTTCCTCACAGTGGTGAAACAGTATGAAATAGTTTTGAGAGTGAGGGGGTTCCATGAATTCTGAGAATAAGTCTGGTCTCTGCTTTCCCAATCTAAATGATATTTATAGAAAACTATTTGGCGAGTTGAATACTTCAGTAGTTCAGTGCACTCTAGTTGAGACTTAAGGAGTTGGATATCCCAAGTAGTATTTATTATTTAGTGTGAAGAGAAAATTATTATATATTTCTTAAGCTACGAAATATTTTCATAATTTTATTTCAGAGGAAGCATATTAATTGAAAGAACTGAAAGTAAATGACAAAGCATTTAGCTGGATTTTTAGTCTTTAATGGTCTTAAGGTTTCTTTAACTAAATTTGTGAACTGTGTATCCCCAGGTCTTTTGCTGAGGGAGGGCATGTCAGGCAGGTAATTTTATGCTTTCTAAGAAATTAGTGTTTTGGTTGCTGAAAATGACAGACTACCGACAGAACATCACACAAGGGCAAACTTGTTTGTATGATTCGATTTTGTTGTGATCAAGAGTTGTCTGTCTGGATATCTACTAATTGTATTTCTCAGTTACCAGAAAACTACAGTGGTCAACAGATGACATATCAGTATATATAACATAAATAGCTTTCTTTACCATAAAAGTTCTCCATAGAGCTGAAATGTGCAATTCGAGAACTAGTCACAAGAGTGCATAAGCATAGCATCCTTGGTGTATTTTTCATGTCAGATAATCTTCAAATTGCACTTTATCCTTAACACACATACTAACCAGATTTAAATTAACTTGGTTGCATTTTTCCATAGCCCCTCAAGTCAGTTGTTTCCAAAGACTGTAGAAATTGGGTACAGGGGATTCTCATCTTGATCTTAGTTTGTAAATCTAAAATGCCATCTTTCTTATGGGCTTTTATTAATGCAGTGAGCAATGTACCAAGCTTCACCCAGGCCTCAGGACCAGTAATTTTATGAACTGTGAAATGCAGTCTCATTCCTGGTTGTAGACCAAGATTTTCTTTTCTCCTAATGAGGAAGGTCTGGGAGTAGGGTGGAAGAACAAAAAAAAAAAAAATCATTTTATAATAAAATGCTTTTGTCTTGTGGTATACACATTTCCCTCTGTGATCTAATTGCAAGTAAAGGGAAGGATTTTTTTTTAAAAAAAGAATTTTGAGCCCTGTGTAATTGTCTTTGTCTTGTTGGCATTCCTTTCTAGCATCCTCCAGGACAAATTGCAAGGAAGTACAGCTCCTGTTCCACGATATTCCTTGATGATAGCACAGTCAGTCAACCAAACCTCAAGTACACCATTAAATGGTGGGTATACAGACTTTTGCCTCATTGAATGGTTATTGTGTGCCTTAACCTGAAGACTAATCTGGATGGTTGTAGTTCTGGGAGTGATACAGTTGGTATGTGTGTGTGTAACAAATACTGAAGATTCTAGAATTCTTAAACAATGGCTTTTAAGATACGGGTCATTCAGACCATTTGTACATATACTAAGATAAAAGACCAGTATTTGAAATCACTTTAAATATAGATGATCTGAGGTGTATCTTAATCTTTATGAATACTTTGTAATTCTTGTTTGGGGTTGAAGCCATCCTGTTACAAATCTTTAAAAAGAGCATTGGCTTCTGTAGTTCTGAAAGAAGCCCACTTCACATGGGACAGGTATGCCACCTAGGGGAGGAAGAGGTGATGTTGGCTCTCAGCAACAGGAAGGTTAGAGTAGGAACCTTCTGCATGGGGTCTTTAGTTCTTTATTTTAAAATGAAATCAAAAGGGAGAGTTCTTGTATCAAATCCTTTCCCCTTTGGAGGAATTAATTTCCTTATTTAAAGAGATTTCACTGTAATGCTCCCATCATCATTGAGATAGCATCCACTCTTAACAGAGATCATAGAGAATTTGGTGTGCTAAGGCCTGGGTTCAGCTGCTCAGTTGTGAAAAGTAGGATATTTTGCCTCTGTTATACTTCTTTCAGAAAGTACACATTTAACAACCATATGTTACCATGTGAAAAAAGTGTTGATGTTTCTTATTATGAAGGATTCTATTTAAATATGCCAAGTTTTTGCCTTGGAAGTCATATTCTGAATGGGACTGCATGTGACAATTGTGGTTTTAGTCAGGCAGTGAGGACTATAAACATCTTCTATGTACAGTCCAGGTAGAAGTTATAAGATAAGGTCCCATGGGTGGAGGAGGTACCTGTCTGTGTAAAGTTCCTTCTCTCCTGCAAGGTTATATACTTACACCTTAAAATCCAGATAGGAATATCTGTGCACTAACATAAAAGATGCATGCCAAGTGCCTTGTGGACATTAGAAATCCAAGTGGAAGAGATTCATTCTAGCAATCCTGTGTGCCCAGGTCAGTCACCACCCTTGGGCCGGAGTTTACCACTGGGAAATGCCACAGTGGTGCCTCCTGGAAGTGTTTTATAGATTAAGTCCTTAGGACTATGGATTTGGGAAGCCCTGAAGATCTATGCAGTTTATGACTCAGGTGACCTGCTTGATTTCAGCAGAGCCCTGAGTGAAAGCTGCCATTTTCCCTCTAGTCCTGGGATCCTCCAGACACAAAGCAAAACAGAACAAGGAACTAGATGGTACTCCTACATTTGGGGGCAGTGAGAACTCTTGAGACTATACAAATAGATCTGACTCAGCTCTCAATGCTTCATCTTTAGATGACTTAAAATATCCCTAATTTTGGCATAGACATTTGCGAGCCTAGTGAGAAAACTGGGTAATAGTTGCTAGTCCATTGATCATGTCTGGAAAGCAGCCACTTGATTTGTAGATGTGTGTCCCTGTGATCTGCTTTCAACCTGACTGTATGTAGGGTCACCTGAGAACATAAATGCCTCCCATTCAAATCCTGACTGAATCTTTCCGAGAGTAACCTGTATTTAGACTTTTTTGTGGTAGTGGGGTTCAAACTCAGGGGCTGTATCACTGAGGTACATTCCCAGTCCTTTTTATTTTGAGACAGGGTCTCACTGTTGCCCAAGTGGGACTTGAATTTGTTATCCTCCCCCTCAGCCTCTCAGACTACTGGATTATAGGCTACCATTTTTTCAGGCTATCTGAACTTTAAAACTACACTATAAGATTCTCATAGGCAGCCAAGGTTGAGGACTCCTGAGGGACTGTGCTGTGTGTGAGTCCTGTGTACAGTGTTCTCCCTTCCAACAATGTCCCTTAATGGAAATTGCTCTACAACACAGATCTCGTGTCTCCGAATAGCTGAGGCTATAATGATACCCAGTGTGGGCTTTGGCGTGGGAGAAGACAGAGACATTGAAGTCTTGAGGATTTCTGCCCAGTCCACACAAAACAGAAAACCTGTTGAGAGGGCAATAATGGTAATAGAAAGGAATTAATACTTTTTTATAAGCTCTATTTCATTTGATAATTAGTGGTATTATCCTCGAAGATCCTGAGAGGTGATAATAACTCTTGGAATCCAGGTAGAACAGCCATCCCTGACAATAGCCCAGAGATACATTTCTCCTATTACCTTCCCTTGCAGGGGAGACCAGGAATCTTTCTGTTTTTTTTTTCTTTTCTTTTCTTTTCAGCCATAGATATTTAATGGGAGCACTACAGTAATAGTAAACCCAGTCACAAGAAAAGCATTTCATTTAAGTATAACATTAAATTAGAAAAGCAAACATCTCTTGGCATCTACTCTGTGAAACTTAGTTTCTTTTCACAAAGTAGGAATAGTGAACATTTCTGTACCAGTGTTAATGTATGCAAAAACACTTTGAAAACTTACTGTTTTTTAAAATTTCTAAAGTAAGTTGCTCATCACTTCTTTTTTTTTTTTTTTTTTTTTTTTTGTGGAACTGGGATTGAACTCAGTCGGGCCCTTGTGCTTGCCAGGGAAGCACTTATTCCACTGAGCCACCTTCCCAGCCCCTCATCATCTTTAGATGATTAAGCTTATCACCTTTTGAAGTTATGTTGGTGTAATTATCTTTAACACTGAACTGAAATCTTTTATTAATAGATCTAGTAAGAGAAAGATTTAGAAGAATCTGAGCTTTGTGCTAGAACACGATTAGCCATTGTCATGTAACTTTACAGGCATTTGTAGTACAAGCTCAAATCTGAACTTGTGCCTCCCCTGTATATTTCTATGTTGGTTTCCTGGATGACTGACAGTTTTTTTTTAATCTAATAAAATAGGATATTAAAGAAAATGTAAAATAGTAGTCTTCTATGAAAAAAAGCAGAATTTCATAACAATTATTAACAAATAGCAATAGTGAATATGCTGTTTCAGAATCTTAAAAGAACAGCCAAAAATGTTACCCATAGTACAGCTTATAGACAGAAAACTCTTAAAGGGAGAAAACAAAAGCATAAAACTTTCTCTTCAGTGAACTGAGAAACTAGTGTATAACAAATTAGCACAAATATTAAAATATTTTTGAAACAAGACAATAGATAATTTGGGGAATTATTTGAATTTCTCCCTCCTGTGTATCTTATTTCACTTGACATTGTATTCTCAACTTGCATCTATTTGCCTATGAATGCCTTGTTTAGTTTTCCTTATGGCAGGGTTGTACTCCATTACACCACAGTGGATACAGTGAATTAATATATAAATACTATGTTTTCTTTATCCATTCATCTGTTGGTGGACTTGCAAAGTTTCTGAGATCTAGGTATTATAAATTTTGCTACTGTAAACATGGCTATGCAAGTACTGCTGTAATACATAATTCTGATTGATTTGGAAAGACACTTAGAAGGGGATACCTGGGTCAAATGGAATTTCTGTTTATAGTATTTTGAGAAATCTCCACAGTGATTTCTATAGTGGTTGTACTAGTTTATATTTTCATGAATAATATAAAAGTTTATTTTTCTCCATGTCCTTGCCAGTATTTGTGATAGATAGATAGATAGATAGATAGATAGATAGATAGATAGATAGATAGATGATAGCCATTTTTTCTGGAGTAAGTTCAGTATCCCTATGTTGTTTTTAGTTTGTATTTTTGTAATGGCCAGCAATGTTGGACAATTTTCATGTATTAAAGATCATTGATACTTCTTTTTTTAATGTCAACTGCCTATTATTTAATTAGATCTTTTATGTTGGGGGTTCTAAAGTTTTGAGTTATTCTCCACTACCCATTCATGATAAAAAAACCCTGAAGAAAACAGAGGTAGAAGGATCTTAACTCAATATGGTAACTGTCACTTATGACCAGTTTACTGCCAGGATTATATTAAGCGGGGAACAACTAAAAGCTTTCTCTCAGGAATAAAAATAAGGGTGTTTATTGTCACCAAGCCCAGTGACATATGAATTAATACCAAGAATCAACAGTAGGTTCATTTCAGATTAAAAAGCTTTTGCACAACAAAGGAAACAACCAACATAGTGAAAAGACAACCTGCAGAATGGGGAAGAACATTCTGGCAGCTAATCCTCAGGCAGAGGACTAACATGTGGTGTGATAGTTTTTTCATCTTGAGAGAACCAGAACACAGTCTGATGCTACCAAATAGCTATGTTCTTAGAAGCTTTAAGGGTTATGTTTTTTTGCTACCTAAATAAACTTTAACATGAAGTGAAAGGATCCTAGTTAGTTTGTAAAAGAGGAAATTAAAAAAGATTAGTCAGTTAGTCAGGCTCCCTCTAGTTGGAAAATATTTTTTCAAAATATTAGAAGTTGTCAGTAAATGTGAGTTGAAACCAGCACTGGGAAAGACATTAGAAGGATCTGCAAAGGTACTTGGTAACATGTCTTGTGAACCTAACAGTTACTAATGATTTTCAACTGCTTAATTCCAGTTACAGGATATTTTCATATGGCACTGACATAATCATAGATTACAAACATATTTATCTGTGATAACCTTCATTTTGGTGTTGATTTTAACTGCTGTCTACTAGAAACAAATAATAGTAGAAAAATATTTAAATTGTTCAACTGAACTATAATCAGCTATGTTAAAATCATGTTTTTGAAGAACATTTTAATGGTAAAAAATACTAATATACCAAGGATAAAAGTAGGTTATAGACTTGTTTACAAATATGAAAATAATTAACTATCTTATTATCTTTGGGCGAAGGTATAATTTTTCTCAATCTTTCTATATTTTCCTGAAGTTATATGATAAATATATTGTGCTTTGTCATTAAAAAAAAAAAATCTTTTAGAAAAGAATATTCTGGGTATGTAGTTCATTGAATTCAGATCTTTTAATGTTTAAGATCCAGTTTTACAGTAGTGTTACTAGTAAGTTACCATTTCATTTTAAATTTTTTAAATCTGTTTAGTTATTTGGCACAGGGTCTCACTACACAGCTCAGACTCATAGTAATCCTCCTGTCTCAGGCTTCCCAGCCCTGAGATTACAGGTGTGCACCACTTTGCCTGATTTTGATGTCCAGCTTGACACCCAGGCCAGCATGGCATGTGGTACTGGGAGTTGAACCTGGGTCTGTGCACCTGCCAGACAGACACTTAGACCACTGAGCTGTCTCCACAAACCACCTCTTGCCCATTTCATTTCATTTTAGCAAGTGAGTTATAAGTTACAGAGTTTGCCAAGTAATTATTAATTTAAAAATGGGGAAAACCTTCTGGGGGTGATAACTCTTGTTTGTGATGTAAGTGTGAAGAAACTAGGGGCTGGTGGGATAGTTCAGTTGTCTAAAGCACCTGCTTGGGCAAACTCAGGGGCAGGGAATCACAGGTTTGATACCCAGCACCACATGCCCTAGGCCTAGCCAGCCTAGGCCTAGCCAGCCAAAAAACCCCCACTAATTTCCCTTATCATAGACAATGAGCTGGGAATTTCTAAGAATATTTAATTGACTATACCATATAACACCTATTTTTTTTATAATGCCTATTATTTTACAACAGAACTTAAAACATCTTATAATTTATTTTAAATATCAGTTGAGATTCTGTATATAGAAAAAGATTTTGTAATTGATGAAAGTTTGTACTTGATTCCTTTCAGAGTATTCTCTTAATCCGGATTCATGACCATTCAGATGGTTTATTGGCTTTTATTTAAACTTAAATATTAATATTAAGACTGATCACAGATACTAGACTGTTGAATACACTTTTATGAAAGATTGAACTTCTATATTTTATTTTACAGTGTAGCTCTTGCAATATATTACCACATCAAAAACAGGTATGTAGATGTTAAATTTTTGCTAAAAACACATCATACTGTTTTTTTCCTATTGTTTTCTAGTTACATTGAACTTAACTCATTTTTTCATAGAATTTCTAATGATACGGTGTAATTTATTAAAACTTCTTGGTAAGTATTAATTGCTTCTGAATCAGAGGACACCAGATGGGCATTTGTGCTTGAAATCAGCAGAACAGAACAAAGCTTCTTGATAATGTTAAGCTTCCTCTTCATTCCTTATTTTCTCTTTAATTTGTGTAGACATTTCTTTTATGACATGTTATTTTAAAATTTTATTGCGTGCAACTTTTAATATGAGAAATATTGCTAAACTTAAGTCAGTAAAAAATAAGGAATTAAAAAAATTGCCTCAGACATTAACATGTTAACATAAAATATGAAAGAATATATCCATTATGTTACCTTTTTTTTTTTTTTTTTTTTTAAACTCAGTATCAACACTTTTGCTTCAATTCTGGGGTATTAAGCCACTTTTATAATTCATCCTTCCTGGATGCTCCTTCATGCACACCAGTAGTAAGAAAACTTAGACATTTGCAAAATACTGACTAGGCTCTTTCAGGATGTGACCATGCTTACTGTACAGAAAAGTTATCTTTAGTCATTTTTTGATTGATAAAGGCACTCTTAGTTACTGTAGTGACATTTTATTAAGTTACTGTTATATTTTTTATATATATGAGCACAAGAAGTACAACTGGTGTGATCCACCACCCATGAAGCATGGATCTCACCTGTGGCTTCATCCCACCTGCAGGCTGTTCACAGTGACTTAGGAATCAGTGAAGTGGGGGTCAGCAACAGAGCTGCATTGTACTACAAAGGCACAAACACCTGAAGCAAACACTTAAATGGATATTTTATAAAATAATTACTTCTATATTGTGTTTGTAATTGTGCTTGAAATTATTGAATATAAGAAGATACAAATGCTATATAGCCTTAGTACCATTAAGCTAGAAAAATAGTGAAAATATACATTGTGTCTTTTTTTTGGCTAATTTCTAGGGTAGAAGTTCAAACTTCTTAAATATTTAAGCTTAGAATAATATCATTAATACCAGTAGTGAAACTCAGCTTTGCTATCAATACCTCCCTGCCACCCCATCTACTGGATACTGAACCCAGAACCTTTGCACTGAGTTTCATCCCCAGTTCAGCACACACACGCCTTTAAGAACTTTCAGTTCTAATATACTTATATGTTGCGTTACTTAATTTTGTGTTGTTCTTTGGTACTGGGAATTGAAGCCAGGGTCAGCTACATACTAGTAAAATTGTACTCTGAGCTATAAACTGCCAACTCAGATTTCTTGCTTCCTAGACTATGTTGACTCCTGTACTGATTTAGCCATAAGTGGTAATGATTAACAGCTAACATTAGTGCTTACTCAAGTTACTCTCTTCATTCTTTAAATACATTATATCCTACAGTTTTAATAATGACTCCATGGGTTAATATTGATGGTACCTGCATTTTGTAGATAAGCAAACTAAGGCACAGAGAACTTAAATAGTTGCTTTAACATTATACTAGGAGTACATTGGGCAGTTGATAACTGAATCCAAACCACCTATCACCCAGACCTTTGCTCGGTTAGAATTGTGGTAATAAATTAGGTCAAACATCAGTGAAGCCGGGCACAGTGGCAGGAGCCTATAATCACAGCATTCTGAGAGGCTGAGGCAAAGGTTCACAAGTTCAGGGTCAGCTCAGGCAATTTAACAACACTATCTCTAAATTAAAAAGAAAGTGGAGAGTGGTGGTGGGACTGAGGATATAACACAATATGAATAACCTACATTTAGTCTGCAGTGTTGGAAAAGAAAAAAAAGTGAATGGAAGTTGATGAAGTCCATCTAAAAATGTTATCATTGGTGAACATGGAGAAGTATTCTGTACCTGCAGGTCTCCAGGGAAGGAAAGATTTAAATGTTCACAGATCCCTTCCTCAGTCAGCCAATTCAGGGTAGACCCCTGGTGCTGGCTGGAAGAGGTTTAAACATGAGCTGGTACTGCCCAGCAGATTATACAGCTTTTCATGGACGTCAAGAGAAATAGTCCATTTTGCAGAGGGTAGCTTTTCCCAGTCATTTCAGTTTGAGTTCTGAACCTTATAATATTTCTAATACTTATTTTCACTTTAAAAAATTACTTCTGGTAAATGTTTCTCTAAAAGTGCTGGATGACTTTTAAGGTCTGGCATTCATCAGGAAAATTGAATAGGCCCTTTGATGGCCCAAGACTGTAGTAGGGACTTGGCTGGGCTTGCCTCCCACAGCATTTGTGTACCACGTGGAGGTAATAAGGAAGGTGAGGGAATCTGCTAATTATGAGGAATTGTTATCAAAGAAAATGCAGCCAGTGCCCCAAGATAGAACTGTCATTATGCTTTCATCTGCTGTTGGGTTGAGCATTTTCTGCCACTTGGATTTGCCTGTTCTTTGCTATTGTGTTCATACAGATAGGTGCAGATAAGCACAGAGTCAGCAGCCAAAAGTTTGATTTCTATTGTGCACATGCAGGAATGAAAATTGAGCTGCTTTGTTAGTTATTTCTAAGTTAGTAAACTTAGAAATCATCCTGTTTGAAGAGATGGATGTGTTCTAGGTACAAGTCTGTGAGCTTTCTGATGTTCCTAAGCCTATCTGACTCTGGAAGCACAAATCTGAAAGTACTGTACATGCTCTTACCCAGAAGTAGTGGCTTCCAATTTGGGTTTTAAAGGAAAATTTTTAGGTAAAACTCAAAAATTACACAAAAAGAAAGACTATAATGCTATCACTGTTAAGTGCAGTGGTTCCTGCAGAGTCCAGCAGCCCACGGCACCGTGCAAACAGATATACCACCACTTTAACCACCCCGTGCCTTACCATCCTGGTGATAAGTAGCCATGCTGTCACAGGCTTACAGGTTATTAAGAAAAGCCTTTTTATTTTTACTTCTTGTTTTTCTGTAAAAATTTGTTAAACTTTTAATTCAAAGGTCATACTCCTGTGAACATTCCAAAATGACCTCTAGGGTCCACTAAATGATGGTTCTTAAGCTCAGACTTCTTCCATTTCAGCTACCATGTAGCTGTTTAGCTTTGTTTTTTTGGATTTAGTGTAGGATCTACAGGGTTTCACTACACAGATTAGATTTGTAGTGATCAGCCTCCCAGGCACTGAGATTACAAGCCCGCGCCACCATGCCCCGTCTGAATCGTGCCCCCGCGGCAGGGCTAGCATGGCACGCAGGGGATAGATACCATGTGGTTTTGATTCATGCAGTTCTGTTAGCATTTGCTTAGAGGAAGTATGTTAAAATAAATTTAAGTCTTTTGCTTAGATTTAGTTCATATGAAAACTGGGAAAATTGAAATCCAGAATTTTGTTACTTAAAACTAAATGTTTTGGTTCATAATGTTTATTTTATTCCTATCCAGCCCATGGGCTGTGTGTAGTCCTCAACAGCAAATGAAGTGGCCCCTCAATGTTATAAACTGTGTATTATGACCTTTTAAGCAGTATTTTCATGCTTGCTTTGCACAGTGCTTGAGCATGAACTATTGTAATACTTGTGTTCTGACCGCTGAGACAAAATACCCAACACCAGCAGCTTAAAAGGAGTGGTTTATTTTGGCTTACATTTTCATTGGATTCAGCTGGCTGTAAGGCAGACCTGGCATGATGAAAAGGCTTCTCAGAGAAAAGCTGCTCACTCCTTGGCAGCCAGGAAGCAGTGAGAGAAAGACAGACCTGAAACAGAACATAACCCTTCCAGGTCACACCCCAGTGACCTGCCTCTTGACTAGGTTCCTCCTCCAAACCATGGAGGGCATAATGCAGTGCCAGCTCTACCTCATGAGCCCAACATATGTAATCATATTAAAACACAGGTGTATCAACATTGCATGCTCATGTATACCATGGTAAGTAAACCCAGCAGTTACCAGTAATAGTGTGCCTGTCGCTGTAAGTTTTCTAATTTTTAACCTGGGGTTATGTTGTTTTGCTTTAATTTTAAAATACTAAAAAATAAAGGAAGTTTTGCCTCTTATATGTTCTATGCTATATATTTTATATAAGGCCTAACACAGTGCTTCTGTAGCCATTGCAGCTCAAGCAAGCAAAAAGGTCAAACATCTTTGGTTTGTTTCCATGGAAACTCAAAGCTGTTTATTGTATCCAAAACAGATAAATCATTATTTACAAATAACCACCATTCTTAAATGTAGCAGTATGTATTTCTTGAAATAGTTGAATCAATATGTATGCTTCTTATATTTTGAATGATACTCAATTGTTACAAAAAATTTAAGTCCCCTGTATTATTCCCTTCCTCTCTCCAGGGACCCAGATGGACGGATGCTTTTAGATATTTTTGATGAAAACCTTCACCCTCTTTCGGTAATCTTCTCTTTGTGTGTCATAAGATCATTTAATTTTGTTGTGTTTCTATTGGTTGTCTAGTCATATGACAATATTCCTTCCCCAGAAATCCGAAGTGCCACCAGATTATGACAAACACAATCCAGAGCAGAAGCAAATTTACCGGTTTGTTCGGACACTGTTCAGTGCTGCACAGCTGACAGCTGAATGTGCCATTGTCACCCTGGTAAGTACATTTGAGTTGCTCCTCTAGTTCACCAGAGTAGGGGCATAGAGTATCTTCACCAGGGAACCTTGGGGAAACTGTGGCCTCTTAAGTGTTATGGTTTCTTTTCTTCTGGGAGAATGGAGTATGTGTATTTGAAAAGAACCTGTTCTATAGTTCTCACCTAAAGTCACTTGTGAAGTCACATTCATCTAATAAATACTAGAATGTTGAAACCAGGGCCAAGACTACCCTTTATCTATTAACATCTGATTTCCGCTTGTTCATGCTTTGTAGTGAAATTAATGACCTAGTGATATATGAATACATTAGCATCCTATATGACCATTTATGTAGGAAGGAATGTATATATTGTGTGCATGTGATTTCTTATTTTTATGCAATATATGAAAATACTGTATGCTACATGATCTATAAAGATATATGTATGATATTCAGACAGTATGGAAGCAATCTGAGTGCATTTTAAGACTTAAGACAAAAAAAAATGAAAATATGTTGTTAGATTTTATAACTGGATATTTTGGTCAAATCTCATTTGGGAATATATTAAACAGTGGGACCCATTGTCTGTGACTATAGTCTGTTTAACTCATATAAAAAATTAAGAAATTACCTTTGCTGTAAGTGAGCTCTTTTGGAGATCAGAATATTCTTCCCTGAAGCTTTTAAGAAGTGATCATTGTATAAAAGAAATTGTACAGGCAACCTAGGGACTTTTGTGTCCCTTGCACATGAAGAGCTTTGTGCCTTTAGGTTAATACCATGGTAAACATGTTTGCTTATGCATTTGTCTCCTCATCTATTTGTTTATTCTTTCTCACTAAACTTGTAGACTAAAGGGCAAACAGATGTTTGAGTCATCATTTGGTTATTTAGAATGATTATACATCCTAAGATTATAATGGAGATCTGTATTTATTGTTTCCCAAAAGGATTTCAGGTTCTTACAAAAATACACTACCAAGCAACAAGTTTGAGATTTTTACAATAGGGAGACTAGTCTGAAGGGATTCTGTGCGTGAAGGAAGACAGAAGGTATGTGTAAGGAAACCACTGATGAGTAGTACTAAAGTTCATGCCCTGAAAAAGAATTTATTTGGAAACTGCTACCGCGGAAGGTAATGAGGGCATTTTTCTTTTTAACCTTAATTTCTGTGGAAAGTAAAACCCGATTCTGACCTAATAATCCTTGTTGCTTACATTAGAGTGAAGAGGTTGGTGACTTGAGAAGATAAGGCTAATGTTTAAGTCCCTGCTGCTCACTCAGTTTCCCTAGTTTAAAGTGAATATGTGAACCACATCCCATATCATCCTCTGATATCACCAAGGGTAACAGAAGATTAACTACTTCCTATCTTTGGAGTTGACCTTTTTGTGTGAATATTTTAACAAGTAAAATCTTCACCTACCCTGTTAGGATATTATTCTTATTGGATAAGAGCAGCCCTAGGGTCTTTTTGTGTTGGCATAGCACTGCAGACCCATACCCTGGCTGTTTCTTGCCTTTGGGAGAGGCAGCCTGCGTGAGATCTGTTGGCATTGTTTTCCTCTCTCATGCTTCTAGAAGGTAGAAGTCATTTGGGAGTGAATCTGTTCTAGAGTTTTCAGACATGCCTCCCTTCTGAGCATATGCTTGGCAGTTCTTCTGGGCTGCTGTGCAGAAGTCGCTATAGTTATTTGTGTCCTTGCTACTGGTAAAGAGCAAGGCCACAGCTGCCTACAAACACCCAGAGTCTAGTTAACCCAAATCTGGTATTTCACAGATTAAAGGACTTTGTTTTAAAAGGTTAATAAATACTAGTATCACAGGGTTTTTTTTTTTTTGTTTTGTTTTCTTTTGCCTTGTAAAATATGTTTAAAGCTCTTTTGATATGGCTGCACAGGGAAATTAAAATAGGGAGTGAATAAATGAATTACTGAGTTAGGTTGTCATGTAAGATTCTGAATAAATGAATTACTGAGTTAGGTTGTCATGTAAGATACTTTGTAGGATTTTAAGCAGCAGCTGAGAGAAGCCAGGTTCATTGTGAGTTGGGCAAGCTACAGCACCCTAGTGCCATGAGCAGACACCTGTCCGGTCGGTCCCATGAGGTGCTTGGGTGACAAAAGAAAGTTCACTTCCTGTCTGCCAGAGGCCAGAATAAGAGAAGGTTCTCTGGAAGTCTCAGAAATACCCATCATGCTTGAGAACACAGTACTCAAGACTGTTTCAGCAATAATCGGTTCCTCTTTTCTGGGAGTTGGGGGGTGCACACTTCATTTTCCTCTATCCCTTCCCCTTCATGAGTCAGGAACATTAATTTGCAGACAGGCTATTATTGGTCAAGTTGGAGGTGGCCAGGAAGTCATTATATGAACCTTGAGTCTATATCACTTTTCTGTTTAAGCCCTGCAGTGGCTGACTGGAAGAGCTTAGTTCTCATTTTGTTGATGGGATGAATTTTGACTAGTTCTTTCCCTTTGGGTCAAATTTTCCTCTGTAGATCACATGGTTATATTGGTTGATAAATTGTGTCAACCATAGAAGTTTAATGAAGTGACTCAGCAGGGGGCTGGTTCCTTATGTGGGAACATCTGTATCCTATGCAAGAGGGAGGGCACAGAGATGGTGTAAGTGCTACACATACCTGTTTTAAGGGATGATAGCTTACTTACAATATAAGGGAAGAAAATAGGCTTGCTCTCCACCACGTTTGCTCTTGTTGCTTTTGATGCCTTCTGCTACATTGAACTGTTGCCCCTGTGCCATACCAACCTACTTTTGAGCCAGCTGATTAATTACTGAAACCTCCACAAACTATGAGCTATGTAAATAAACCTTTCTTCCTTTAGTCTTGAATCCCAGGTATTTTTTTTCTCAGCAATGA
The DNA here is from genome assembly GCA_004027165.1 of Ctenomys sociabilis. NCBI lineage: Eukaryota > Metazoa > Chordata > Mammalia > Rodentia > Ctenomyidae > Ctenomys > Ctenomys sociabilis. Next base: position 64,079 of record PVKA01006637.1, on the reverse strand, counting down.
GAGAAAAGTTACCAAGACAGAATTTGGTAACAGGAGTGAGGTTGTTTATGTGGCTCTATACTGTGGTTCAAGACCTTCAGGAGTGGCTTAGGGGAAGTTTGGGAAATTTGGAAAGTTTGGAGATGGTGCCTGAAATAGTAGAACTGGAATGCCTTAGGGTGTTTTTTTTTTTTTTTTTTTAATTTAAAAGAGCTATTTATTACTGAACTTATGTCTCTCTCCCCCCCCACCCCCCCAGCTCTGACCAGGAAGCAGGGTAGCTTTTAAAATGTGGAACCACATTGCATTTGGTAAATTAATTGTCTGACATAAAACAGTGCTTTCAGGGTCAGTGTGACCACTACTCAAACTAAATTTCCTGGGGCTTTCTTTTAGTTTCTGCTTATCTTGCACCTGAGTACTTGCATGAAGCCTTGCATAGCCCGAGGTTACAAGAATTAAAAGCCCATTTAATTTCCTTTTGAAGTCATCTCTGTAAGCTAACTTTGTTTACAGGAATTAGTAAGGTAGGAATTTTATCTTAGCAAATAGCAAGAAACAGGCACTAGTTACTAAACAACTTAAAACAGTGGTGAGTACACATTTTTACATAACAGAAAACAGAAGATTTACATTTATAGTCTAAAATGTAAGTTTACATTTACATTCCATTACATTCCCCACTGGTTTTATCTGGGAATAAAATCATTAATTGAGCTAAAACCCCCAAGTTGTAACAATTGTCCTGGGAATGTGAGGGGTTCGTGATTAGATCTCAGCACAATTAACTTGATGGTCTGCATTTTCTGAACATACTTAAATGGTTTATAAAACAGGGCCCAATAGAGCCAAGATAAACAAGAGAACAGGTCCAGTTGAGGGAGGTACAAGGAGGCCATCGAGAATAGTCTCCAAATTTGTCCTTATGACAAATCTCTAGAGCAAATTTTTTTCCCTTTGGCTACATTACACCCCAGTTGTTTTACATGTTGTTCTTCTATTTCCCCAAAGAAGAGGTTTTTAACAACACTAAATATCACAGCATATGCTTAAATCTCTCAAGTCCTATGCACTCGTGGCCCTTTTTGGTGATGTCGTATGAAATTATTTTGACATGGGTCACCACTGCTTATCTACTCAAACATCAAGGAACATTAGTTAACAACAGAGGCTGAGTAGGTGGGTTTTTCTGTAACTTACGATGGGAAACAGGTAGTATCTCCCATGACCCCACTGGTTTTTGTGCCACCTCTTGAGCTGTAATACCAGACCTTAGGCTTGTTTAGTATGGCAAATTCTGCTAGAGCTCAGAAGGATCATAGAGATCCTGCTAGTAAAGATCAAGCTTGGGAGATTTCTGCTGGGAAGGACTACATTGCGTGTTGAACTCCAAATGATGTATGTTATTGCTTGCCAAAGAGATTGCACAAATTTTTTTTCTTTTTCCAATTTTTTACCTTTTTTTTTTCTTTGGTTAATACCAGTTTTGTAGTTTTAAATCTGGTGACCTAAAAACTAATTTGAAGATAACATCATGCAAGTATAGCAACCATTGTTGAATACCTGTTACTTTGTTCAGTGAAATTTTGTGTCGTTTCTAACTTTTTTAAACTATTTTGTGTTCTTTAAAAAGTAAAAGTTTAATTAAAAAATAAAGCACATCTACATTTTGCTCATGACCAGAGACTGCCTGAGACTGAGATTAAGGGCAGTAGACTAATTAATTTGGCAGAAGAAATTTAAAGGCAGTTGAATGTTGAGGCTGTAGTGTGGTTGTTGTTGTGGGCTTTTACCCAGATTTATGTTGAGAATCAAGAGCAAAGATCTCAGTAGGATGATTCAAAATGTTGCAAATTTAAGCAGAAAGGAAGGTCCAGTAAATCTGTGGATAGCAAAGATAGACCCGAGGATATCTTGATTGCTGAGATGGAACAGAGGAATATAAAAAAAGATGGTCTGAAAGCATCACAAGTAGCACCAAATCTCCACTGTTTATAGCCTCAAAACTGTAAGACTTTACTTTGAGGGAAAACTGTAGAGCACCATATTCAGAAAATTTGTTCCTCATTATTGGATTTAGAGGGTCCAGAGATTGAGGCACTTGACTCTTACAGCCAAGAGAGAGAGGGAAAGCCTAACTACTGCTCCAGTTGACAGAACACCTTGTCATTATCTATATGGCACTTGAGTTTAGGTGCATCCAGAATGTAAGAGTTGTGGGGTTAAAAAGGCTTCCACCCTAATTTCAGGCAGGATATCCCTGTTTCAGTAAATGTGTGGACTACAAAGATAGAGCTGAGGAGCTCTCCATTGCTGAGACGAAAATGGATAAAAGATGGTCTGAAGGCATCACAAATAACAGCAAATCTTTACCCTTTGTAGCTTCAAAACTGCAAAAGTGAAAGACTTTGCTTTGAGGAGAATGCTGTGCACTCATATTCCTAGAAATGGCAGTAGCATAGAAAGTTTGTTCCTTAGAATTGGAGAAAGTTCTCCAATTCTGACATGAAAGAGAAGTGTGTGAAAACAAAAAAAAAAAAAAAATCCCTTATTGACTAGTGTGAGAGGGTGGTCAAAAGAGAAGCCTCAAAATCTTAAGGCAGAGACAGAGGTTGGAGCTTTTATTAGTTTGGGCTAGGGGTGGAGTTTACATGGATGGTACAGTGAAACAACAGATGCTGGTTGGGGAAGGGTTGGAGTCTTTGAAAATCAAAAGAGGAAATTCCCAGTTAGCTGAGGGAGAAGGAACAGAAAGTTCCCTAGGAGTGGATTGTCATCATTGGTTCTGGGATCCTGTTGGTGCGCTGATTTGCCATCATGATGACCTGGTGAACTGCTGCATGGGTGCAGACCCATCACAGTGGGCAGTGTGTACAGCTGTGAGAGTGAAGCCAAAGGTGTAGTGGAGACCCCAGAAGTTTGAAAAAGCCAGGAGTGTGGATCATCTAAAGAAACCTGCAAGGAGGGAACAAAGCATACCTAAGACGTCTGGGGAGCTGTAACTACCAAAAGTGCCATATGAGTGAAGTCACGCAAGCCCTTGGGAATTCACAACTTGCCACAAATTGCTTCATATGGTAGATGTGGAATTATATGACTTAATGTTTGCCTTGCTGGAATTTGGACTTGTTTTCGTCCCAATCCTTTGAATTCCCATTTGTAACATTTGAAGTAAAAATGTTTATCTTGTGCAATTGAGTATTAGAAGTGTTTAACTTTCATTTGTTGGAGAATTAAAGCTGAGTTTGCCTTACATCTGGGAAGAGATGTAAAACTTAGATTTTTCAGCAGCGCTGAAACTGTTAGGACTTTGGCAACTCTTGAAGATTGACTACATGCCTTTTGCATAAAGGATGTATATCAGTGTTTTGGGTGGGGGACAAAGACAACCTGTTATGGTCCTAATGTAATATAATGTTGATAGACAATACTGGTTCTTAAGATTGTTAAACCTCTGTTATAGTGTTTAAGTTCTAAATGATATGAATAAGTGTGTCTTAGTACCTGGAAACCTGTTTAAAGAAACATGTCTAGTTGCCAAGTTGACAAGGGGTAGATTATAATGGTTGGTATATTGTGTTAACTTGAGAAGTTTAAAAGTTTAAGTGACTAAGCTGAAGGCTAGGTTCCTCACTTGTAAACACTGATGGTGTGAATCCTACACCTGCTCTATCGGGTGGTGTCCTGCTGATAGTATAAGGAAGGAAAACGGGCTTGCTCTGCCCCACTTTTGCTCTTGTTTCTGCTTCCTTCTGTCACCTTGAATTGTTGCCCCTGTATCATGTCACGTTTCCTTGGAGCCAGCTGATTACCAATTGAAACTTCCACAAACTGTGAGCTAAATATACCCTTTCTCCTTTGAGTGTTGGGTATTTGTCTTCACGATGAGATAAAAGAGAGTAGTCATGACTGACTTGCCAGGAGCCTTGTTCAGGGCTTTGTTTTTCTCACTTTGTGTTCTTTGTCAGTTTTAAAACCTATAGTTTCCATCTTCTCAGGGATAAGTTTGAAAAAGGTGATCTTCAGTTCATTTTAGCTGCTACCACTGTCCACTGCTATACTGCTTGTGCCCTCTGTCCTATTTAATACAGCACACACATTCCTGCCTCAAGAATATTATGTTCACTCCTCTGCCTGCTATACATGTTCTGCCTACCTCCATGCCACCTTCAAGACTCCTTAAATGGCACACCCATGGATCTTTTCTCTGACAGCAATATTTTAAATGAAAACTCCCTCCTTTTTGCCACATTCAATCTCATTATTTCTTAACAGAAGCATTTGGGTTATTTTTGTTTTTGTTTGCAAACTCTTATTGGGTAACAAACATCATTGCAACTGTCTTTCCTGCACAAAAACAAATGTGGCCATCTTTTACAGAATCATGGAATAAATTAAGTTCATGAGGTACCACCATAATAGAACTCATACTCTGCTATTACATTACTTATTAAAGTAAGCTTTCTGAGGGCACAGTAGCAAAGGTTGTCTTTGGGCATATCATAACCTTGTTGAAAGTGATTCTGTTGGGAGAGCACCAGTAATGGGAAGTGGGAAGAAGAAGAGGTTAGCAGTTGCTGAGAGGGAGTCAGGCAAAAATTAAAGAAGACAAACAGGTCGTGCAATGACAACTAATTGGTAGAGTCTCCTTTTAAAACAATTTTTTAAAATTTTTTTGTCAATGGGCTAGTTTCTTGTTGTTAAGCCTTAAAAGAGGAACAATTTATTTTGGATCACAGCATTGGTTCATAGCCAGTTCCATTGTTACAGGCCTGAGGCGAGGCAGAACGTCATGTTAGAAGATCAAGGGAGAAAATCCATGGTATCCAGGAACAGAAAGAGCAAATACAAGCCTGGCCTGCTTCCTCCTCCCCTTTTGTTAAATCTAGGCTCCCACCCTATTTGATAGTGCAGTCTAAGTGCACCATCTCATCCATTTGCTGTCCTTCGTGCCAATCATGTCTGGAAACAGCCTTACAGATACAACCAGAAATGTGTTTAGTAATATGCTAGGTACTTCTTAATCCATTCAGGATTGATCAGTAGAAACTAGATTTGTTTGAAATACTAGTTCATTCATTTGAAGGGAATACTTTTGTAGAGTTGGTATTTTATAGAACCATCACTGCAGCCTAATTTCAGAGTGTATTCATCATCCTGGAAAGAAATTCTTTACTTTTTTGGCATTTATTTTTTATTTCCAGCCCATACATACATCAGGCCTGGGCCATCAGTAATATACTTTTTGCCTCAGTAGGGTGGTTTATTCTGCTTGTTCCATGTAAATGGAATCATGTATGATCATACATTTGTGACTGGCTTCTTTTACTTAGTATATTTTCAGCATTCATTTACATTATAGAATACATGGTAGTTCATTGTTTTTTTACTATTAAGCAACATTTTATTGTATACATGCATTAACATACTGTTTTAGTCATGCAAGAATTGATAAAAACAGATTTACACTTTTTAGCTCCTGTAAATAATGTTTGTATGAACATCTGCGTTTTGTGCAGCTATATGTTTTCATTTGTCTGAATATACATATGTAGGAATAGGGTTGCATGGTCGTAAGTAACTAAGTTTAACATCTTGAGGAATATATTGACTGTTACTGAAGTGGCTACACAATGTTATATTTTCATTAGTAACATTAGACGATTTCTTCATTTTCCTTATCACCTCAAGTGCTTTTCAACACTTATTATTTGTCTTTTTCCTTTACTCAGTAATTTGGCTCTTAAAGAAAAATGTTTGGCAAAATTTTGTCTTTGTTTGCGAACTCTACATAGGGTAACAGAACCACAGTTATCTTTCCCACACAAATATAAAAGCCCATCTCTTTCTAAAAATCATAGAACAAATTAAGTTTGTGAACTGAGATGCCTTTGTAAAGTATTCTTACACTATAATTTTGATGTATATTTCACTAGTGTACTGAAATGTTTTTCATTTGTGTATTTTCTTTAGAGAAATGCTTATTCAAATTATTTCCCCAGTGCTGGGGAGATAGCTCAGAATTCTATGTGCCTGCCTGACAAGTGTAAGGACCCAGGTTCGATCCCCACATGCTGTGCCAGCCCCAGAATCCAGGTGTGCAGGGCCAGCCACCAAAACCAGGCATGCTGGCACATGCCTCCAATCCCAGTGCTGGGGAGGCTGAAACAGGAGGATCACTATGAGTCTGAACTATGCAGTGAGATCCTATACTTACTTACTAAATAAATAAATAAATGATTTTTTTTTTTTAAAAACAATTGTTTGCCTGTCTGAAATTGGGTTAATTTTTCCTTCTATTGTTGAATTATAAGTACATATTATATATTCTGGATATGTCTTTTTTTTCAGATATTAGACTCACAACTATTTTGTATTTTTCTCTCTGATTGTTATTTTACCTTAATTGTGATACTTTACAACATAGGCTTTTATTTTCATGAGGCCTTATGTTTTTCTTTTGTTATTTAAAATTTTGTTGGTTTTGGTCATGATGATATACCCACCCCTACATTTTCTTTAAGGAATTTTATAATTTTAGCTCTTACATTTAGGTCTTCCATTTTAAGCTAAATTTTGTGAACTAGAGCTCCAAATTCATTCTTTTGCACTTGGATGTTTATTGATACTTTCCCCCATTAACTAAACTTGTTTATTGATACTTTCCCCCATTAAACTTGTTGCTCTTACCAAGAATTACTTGATATTAATGTGAAAGTTTATTTTGAGAACTTTCATTTTATTCCACTGATCTCTGTGTACTCTGTATCCTTAAATCAGGACCACCACTTTGTCTTGATTACCATAAATTTTTAGTTCATTAGTAACTGAGAGCCTTCTAGCTGTATTTTTTTGTCATCATTGTTCTCTTTTGTGACCCTTGTATTTCTATGCTAATTTTAGAATTTGCTTATTGATTTCTAGGGAAGACTGGAATTTGGATGGGGATTACATAAAATACTTACTTTCAGTAATACTAAGCCTTCCAGTCTGTAAACATATTCAGACTTTCTTTCATTCCTTTGACATTTTATAGTTTTTTTGTGTATAGATCTTACCAGTCATCTGTTAAATTTAATCATAGATATTTAAGTTCATTTTCATTCTTTTATAAATTGAAGTATTTTCTTATTTTCATTTTTAGTGATTTATCGATACTATATAGGAATGCGATTGATAGAATTTGATCTTTTATCCTTCCGTATTGCTGAACTTACTACTTATGGTAGTTTTTCAGTAGTATTTTAAAGATTTTTATATACACAAGATCATGTCATCTACAGATGCAGTTTTACTGCTTCTTTTCCAGCGTACCTGCCATTTGTTTTTCCCCAATAGCTGTCCTGGTTAGTTAGTGCCTCGAGTACTATGTTGAAGTATCAAAAGTATACTTTCTTGTCTTGTTGATCTTAAGGGAAGTTTTCCTTAGTAAATAAAACCTATGACTTACCAGCCTTGCTTTAAGTAGTAGGGAGAGAGCCTCAGGTTTTCGACAATTGCCACAACATAGTACTACAAACTGTATGGCTTTTAAAAAATAGGAATTTAACTGGGTGTGGTGGCATGTGCCTATAGTTCCAGCTGCTTGGAAGGCTGAGGAAAGAGGATCATTTGAATAGAGGAGTTCGACCTAGTCTGCCTGTACAACACAGGACAGAAAGAAGAAAGGAGGTGAAGAAGAAGGAAGGGAGGAAAATTTATTATCTCACAGTTCCAGAGGCTAGAAGTATAAAATAAAGACGTTGGCAGGGATGGTTCATCCTGAGCACTGTAATAGAAATCTGTTCCAGGACTCCTTGGTTCCCTGTAGATGCCCATTTTTGTACTCGAATGGTTTCTCCCTGCGTTCCTGTCTGTCTCCTTGAAGAACCTCAGTCCTTTATGACTGAGGTCCACCCTATAGTTTTGGTTTTAGTTTTAATTTTGATTTTAATTTGATCCACTCTACAAAGACTTTATCTTCAAATAAAGTCACAATCTGAGTATTGGAGTTTAGAAATTGAGTCTGAATTCTAGGGGATACAATTCACTGAATGACATAACAGCTGAATAGTATATCACTGAATTCATGTGTGTATTTTATGAAGATCTTAGAATGGATGTCAGTAACTTAATGTAAATGTATAGTTCAGGCTGCTTGTATAGCATCAAATACTAAATGAGTTTAAACATGGAAGTTACATAAATTTTATAAACAGGAAATTGTAATTACTCCTTTAAAATAACTTTTGCCACAAAATTAGCAACTCCTAGGCCTTTGCTAAACACTGAACACTGAGAATTTGTATAATTATTCTCAGACCCCCAATAGTGCACCTTATGAGATGACTACTTGGAGTTAGGGTACAGCTGGGAATGGACTAACATAGCCAATTCTTCTCACACAGTTTTCACCCTATACTCTTGACCTAAGTCTCACTGGAACATGCTGTAATCAGCTAAATCGAACAGCTGTAAGACCACAAGGTTAAAACCCAGAAGGAAATTGTACTTTATATCGATTCAGACAATTAACCAACCTAGTGTAATTCTTTAAAACCAGGCAGGAATAAGTTCAGCATCATTCAGATTTATTTATAGGCTTGAGTTACTATTTTACCTACCACCTCAAATGCCTTTGAACAGTTAATTGTAGTGTGTAATCGAATGAGTACTTTTGTTCTTCAGAGTACTCTGTAATTGCTCATTAGCCTGCATTTTCTAGAAAGACTTATTCAGGCAGCCTTTTCATGAATTTAAATGTGAAAATTTAATCATGCCACAGTGTCTCATTAGCAGTGTTTAGGGATATTGTTTAAGAAAACCAATTGTACATTATTTTACTTGGCAGAGAATTAAGTGGGAATTTATTAAAGAAATTGCAATTGACCCTTAAGTTTAGCTTTACTGGCAAGTGCTGCTAAATTGCAAGCTATGAAGTCAGCTTTATTATAAATACCTTATTTCCCAATATAACAACTGCTTTCCTGAAAAGAATAATATCCCATTCTTTGAGTTAACCCTCATAGAATAGCACATGTGGTTGATAACTATTGGGTGGATGGGCTTTTTTCAAACATCAAATATCTACTGTGTTCACCAATGTCTCTCAAAGTAATTTAAGAAAATCAAGGAGCCACCATTTTGAGAGATCTTCCTTGCTCATATACAAAGAGTCTTCTGGATCTAGGAGGACATTGTTCACAGCCACTTTTTCAAGTGGCTGAAGATTTGGGACTTAGTGGTGAGCCCCAAGCTCAATTCCCTAGTCTCACTTCAGTTTTACTATGAATGTTCTTACTCTGTCTGTGGTGGAGAATGACAAGAGTTTGCCATCAGCCTTTGCAAATCTGTATTTTGGGATCCGGAGGTCAGTTCCAGCTGAAATTCCATGTGGTGCCATCTGTGTCTTTGAAGAATTATAATCTTTTACACAAAAGTCATCAAAGACATAAACATTCTCTCTCTACTCAAATTCAGTGTTAATAATGCCATTAAAAACTAGAATCTCCAAATATTGATAAGGTTGAGCTCCGTTGAATGATATGTTGTCACAGTCAAACGTTACTGTTCTCAATAAAAGACTGTTGGAGCTTCTGACAGTTCTTACATTGCAATTAGGGTATTGCACTTCATGCCTTCCTGGGCCTTCACTCTAAGGTCTCTCTGTCACAGCAGAGTGACTTTCTTTGGAGCTGCCCCCTCTGGATTTCATGTGCTTCACTACACCCATCATATAAACCACTGATTCAGTAGTTTCTTCCCTGAAGGCAGGTCATTATTTTGGTCAGTTTATAGTGAAATTCCTCTTACATTTCAGCTGAACTTCCTTTCTCTGGTGGGTCCTTTGTGGATGGTCCTTTGTTCATTTCTGTGGGAGCCTGTGTTAATTAAGCAGACATGTATGGAGTACAATATTGTCCTGGCATTGTGCAATAAGATGAGCTGTTTGTTGTTACCAAGGAACATGGGGCTTACTAAGGGCAGACAGGTAAGAGGGCAATGAAATTGTAATACTGGGTTTCTTCAGACTAATTTGAGGAAATAACAGTTTTTGATTTCATTACCTACTTAGTAAAATCAGATCTGTGGTCACTTTTTACAGCCTCTTCTTCTGGTGCCCCTTGTATCAGAGGCGGCGGCAGCACCAGTTGGAAGCCTGGACTTTCCTAAAGCAGCCACTTTCTGTGGCCAATGGGGCCACCTCAGGTGTCTAGAGTATGTTTGTCTTACTGCTACATTTCCAGTTGAGATGTTGGTTCTCTCTAATGTCCCAAGACCTCTTCTACTTTGCAGCCACAGCTCAACACCTGCCTTGTAGTAGTGATGCCTACTTACCCATTCTCATCTCATGAACTTATTACATAATTATAGTCTACTTCTGGTATACCCTGTGCTGCTTCGTACAGAGTCACATCATTAAAGAGCTCTCCCAACCAGTGTTAAGTTACTGTCTGTCCCAAGAGCCTCTGTAAATCCAGCCTGCTTTTCAAGGCCCCAGTAAGTTTCCTAGTGTTGTGCCCTCCTTAAGCCTTTTTTTTTTTTTGTCTGATTTATGAATGTTATTATTTAACCACAATAATCTATGCTTCACATATTTAACATTTAACTTTCCACAATCCTTTATTTGTATTCTGTAATATTGAAGATTTATAGACATTTACTATAACACCAGTAAGTTTCATCTGTTTTAGAAAGCAGGTTCTTCTATTAAACTTTATCTTTCATTCAGAGTTCTACTTTGCAAATGTATTTGATAAGAACTGTAAGTTCATGATTCAAAATGTTCTATGTTAAACATTTGATAAATAAATTTTTATTATGGGAAACTAAAGGCTTTCTTACTGTGAGACCCACCTTAAGCAGTGGGTTTTACGGTTACATTTAATAGCTATCTTCAGACCAAAGTTTGCCACTTTAGAAACTGTATAAACTTTACCTACCTGAAAAATTAGGATAATTGAATCAAAATCCCAGTGAGATACCACTGCGTATCGATTGAGATGACCATTATGTCCCTTCCAAAAAACTTAGAAAAACAGCAAGTGTTGGGGAGAATATGATAAAATTGGAAACCTTAGCCATTGCTAGAATATGAAATGATGTGTCTACTATGGAAGAACATATGATAGCTTTTCAAAAACGTATACATAGAATTATACAATCTAGGAATTCTGTTATTGAGTATGAGCTCAAAAAAAAAGTCAAAAGCATGGACTTGCCAAGATATATGTATATTAGTATTCATAGCAACATGATTCACAGCAGTCAAAAGGAAGAATTAACTCAGAAGTCCATGGATAAACAGAGTGCAGTATATACATATAAAGGAGTATCATTTAGCCTTAAGCAGGATAGAAATTCTGGTTTGAGCTACAAAAAAGATAACTTTGAAAACATCATGCTAAATGAAATAAACACAAAAGGCAAATATTGTATGATTTTAAATAAGTAAATATCTAGAAGACAAGTAGTGGTTGCCAAGAGCTGGGGGGGGGGGGGCTAAGTATTATTAAGTGGATATTAAGTCTCAGTTTGGAAAGATTTTTTTTGTTTTTGGTGAGGGGTTGCCTCAGGATGCCTTAGACCTGCCTCAGGGCATGTCTGGAAAGGCTTGAGGATCTGGGAATTGAACCACAATATCCTAAGCCTGACTGCCTTTCTTAAGCAGACACTTAAACACCTGAGCTAATGGGCAGGTCCTAGAGTTCAGAAGGATTTTTTTTTTCCAGCTCAGGATACCTTAAAAGTAGGTCTGATAAAGCATAAGGATCTGGAGATCAAACCACAGAATCCTGAGCCTGACTGCTTTGCTTAAGCAGGCACTTAAAATAACTGAGCTAATGGCCAGGCCTCCCTTAAATCTCAGTTTGGGATGATGGTTAAGTGCTGAACTGGATGATCGTGGTGGTTCCTGAGCAGTGTGATCTTACTGCCCACAACCTCACAGATGAAAATGGTTAAATATTAATGTTACATATTGTATATACTTTGCCAGTATAAATGTTTGAGTTTGCCCTTATCTCAAAATGATAAATTTTAATGCAGCAATAATTTTTTTCCCTCTGTGTTATTGCTCTTTGCTAAAATTATTTGTTGAGTTGGGGTTGATAATAGTTGGCAGAATGAGAAATTAACCTGTGACCTTGGATTTGTTTCTGACTCACTGTCTTTTGAGATCTACATTGTCTAAATAGTAGATTGTGACTTTCAGCCTGTCTTTCATCAGGTTTATTGAGCCCTTTCGCCTTTTAAAAATAAATACTATAAGATCCCCATTTTTAAAGACTAGAGAGATGGAATTAACTTTAGAACTTAGGTGTGCTGTTATGTAGGATAAAACTAGAGCATTCAGCTCTGGCCTTGCCTGTATTCACAGGTGTACCTGGAGAGACTATTAACATATGCAGAGATAGATATCTGTCCAGCCAACTGGAAGCGGATTGTCCTAGGGGCAATCCTGCTGGCCTCCAAGGTATGGGATGATCAAGCCGTGTGGAACGTGGATTACTGCCAGATTCTGAAGGACATCACGGTGGAGGACATGTGAGTAGGGGATGCTTTGTGCCTCTGAGACTGAGAAAGAAACCACATCTTTTTGAATGATCTGTATAGTACAGAGTGAATGAATGGGATGAATGTATCATGAGCTGGCACAACAGGGACTGAGTTGTGGAAACACAGAAGCCTCTACTTCTCTTTATTGTAGGTCAGGGACAGGTACCAGCCACACTCATTGGTTTTATGAAACTGGTTTGTGGAAACTAAATTGTAGGTAAACATTTCTTTAGTTAGAAAACTGTAGACCACCTTGTGGTGATGTATATTTGGGCTGCTGTGACATGGTAGATTGGTGATAGAGTTTTAGTGTGCCAAATAGTCCTCTGAACAAAAAGCAAAAAGAGCTATAGTATTAAATGTTTCTGTTTAAGATAGAGTGAATGTGTGCATCATGGTTTCATGTTTTACAAGTCTAGTTGGTAAATAAAAGTCAACCTGTATTCCTGGGACATGTCCTGTGTCGTCTTCATCTGCTGCATGTTCTCCCCCAACTCAGTAGAGACACCATAATCGAGGAGGTGCTGCCCCCCACTCTTCTCAGGACCAGTTGGGTGTCTCAACTGGGTCCATCCTCAGATTCCTGGGTAGGTTGTTAATGGGAAACATTGCACAACCATCTGGGGGTCTTTGGTGTCTGAGGAGGCAAAAACTGAGATCAGAGACTGTTGAGGAAGAAGGTGTTGTGTACTCATAGCTAGGGCAAACTACATAGAGTTCCTTATGACAGTCACTTCTGATACCATTCTTGTTAATGTGTTTGGCATATTTTGTTTGTTTGTTTGGCATAGCTTTTCACCACACAACCCCAGGGCAGCTTTTCATAAGAGGAAGTTCTCTGCTACATCCGAGGCCATGTCTACTCTAGACCCTGGAATCCTAGGGGCCATAGCTTCTTCACAAAGCCCCTGGCTTCTCCCAGACTGCAGATACAGGGCATGTTGGTTGCACATTACCCACCACGACAGGGGTCATGGTTGTTGGTGCTGTTGGATCTTTTGTTGTAGAGTCTTTTAACCTGTAAATCTTCTGTTTCTGTGAATCTTTACTATGTGTAGTAGTAAGTTTCTGTTCAGAGCAATATAATAAAATTCTTCTTCATACTGCCAGAACAGCTATTGAAATAGTTGTCATTTAGACTACAAAAGAGATGGATACTTAATTGCCAGAAAGTAAGAAATTCTGGCTTGTGCTCTTTGTCGTGTGTTGTTCTTTGATCTGTTCTCTGGCATGTGAGGCCAAATTGTGTGCCATAGAAATGGCTTCCTGGTCATCCTTTCCTATTTGGTATGCTAATGACGTGACCAGTGGACTTGCTATGAATGGTAGCACTCACATTCTCTTAAGAGTGCACAAAAAGCCCTTCCTTGCATGGTCTTGCTGATATATAATCAAAAGAAAATACTTGATGAGATTAGATTTCAGTCTTAATTTTATTTTGCTGTTTATTAATGTATAATGTTATACTATTATATACTATTTTGATGTTTATTATTACACCCAGCTATTTCCAAAATGAAATGAGATGCAAATGAATATTACAGATACCATAGAAGGATTAAAACAAAAGAGCAGAGAAAAACAATGTGAGAGATGGAGAGGAGCTCTTATGTTTGTGCTGTTATCCCCAGTCACGAGCAAAACTGAACTTTTGTGCAAACTTAGGACCCCTAGAAAGTTCTTCTATTTTATTTATTTTTTTAAGAACAAAGGAAGATTTACTCTTTATAAATTCAGTGTTTCCAAAAATACTTGCTATAAATGCATAAAAGAAACCCAGAACATCTAGTCCTTCTTTAAAACTATCAACATTTGAAGAGAAATATTTTAACAACTAAGTTACTTAAAATTTCTATTCATGCCACACTTGACTTTCTAAATATGGAAAACTGGCCCTACCTATATGTCACTGGTAGCATGAATAGATTTCATTATTTTGTAAATAAAATTGAACATACCTTGTTTTTAGCCTCAATGTCAGCATCGTGTGGAACAAATTTCACTGCTATGGCTGTGTTCTCCCTGTAGAGGGCATAATGGAGAGCAGTGTCACCCCTGCCATTTGCAATGCATGGGTCTGTGCCATGCTCCAGGAGAATGGTTGCACAGTACTGCTGGATGCACTGCACAGCCTGTAGGTCATTACAAGAGGGGAGCCATCCTTCTTCTGAAGGAACTCAAAATGAACTTTCCCACCTCACCAAGTAGATTTATCTGAATTACATTGATTCATTTTTATTTTCAAAAGTTAAATACAATCTACCTCATGTTTAAATTATTGGCTGCCATCCACTTTAATCAGTGCGGTGTTACTGTCACTGTCGCAGGCATGGATATTACATTTCCTCTCTACCAGGAGAGTCATGACTTCTGACCGGCCACACTCTTCTATTTTATTTAAAGCTTGAACGAAGACTAAAGGTGTAGCTCTGTTGTAGAACACTTGTCTGCCAAACAAATCCTGGATACAGTCAAAGTACTACAAAAGAAAATATTTTGTTGAGGGTATTTTTAATATTAGCTTTTTTGTTGGACAGTAAGTACTTTAAGCAATTGTACATTATAATGAATTCAAATTGTGTGCAAAACAGTACCAGTAAATATTTTATTGAATAAAAATGTTTCTTTAATCAATATTGAATAAACCAGGACTGTGGTGAGTATAATAATAGCTAGTATTCATGCAGAGGTTGTAGACGTTATTATGTCTGAATAAGATTGATGATGTTTTAGCCTGGGTTTTGTCATTTCCTTGAAGTCTGTGGGTGACCACATAGCCACTGTCTTGGGTTTCATCACATTGCATGGCATTTGACAAATGACTCAGATGTTTGCGGCTGAATGGAGGTAGAACACATACAGGAGATCTTTAGTGCTCTTTTCTGCCCTTGAACTTACAATGGAGTCCTGCCTGGCAGGGAATTTGAGGTGTTCCTTCTGCCTCAGGTATTCCTCCCAAGTGCTGGGATTGTCAATGTGTACCATCACACTAAGCAAGGACTTTGATTTTAAAAGAGCAGATTGTAAATAGTCTTCCCAAAGATACTCTGGGTGGTACTTCTATTCCATTAGCATCTTGTGTGCTCCAGAAGGGCTCCTGCAGAAGATACAAGTCTGAGAGGAGCCAAGGTGCCTGAGCCTGAAGTCCTGCAGCAGGTCCTGTAGTAACTCAGCTGCCAGAGCCCCTGCCTATTCAGATCTTACTTTCGATAATTGCCATCATTTTCAAAAGTCACAGAGATGCATGTTTAGTGCCCTGCTTTAATTTGTGGTATATGTGTTAACATACTGTGAAACCCTATATATTCTCTTAAGGAAAACTGATCAGATAATTGCGTATAAGAAAATATGGGAATGTAGTTTTTCCCCGCAAAAAGATAGGAAGGATCTTCTTTCTAGTAAAAGATATTATTTATTAGCCAAATGAATGCTTTTGTGATATATACTTATACTTAGTTGCATAGAAGTATTCAGAGCATTTGGGTATATCTGTCAGGGGACAAGCTGGTATATTTGATACTTTAGCTTGTCCATTCCTGCATCACTTGGAAAATTTTATGCAGACCTACTACCTTTTCAAGGTGCTACTACATTTTAAGGTGCAAAAATTTTTTTCATAATTTAAAATTTTTTTCATAATATTTAGAAACTGAAAAGATTATCATTTGCCATATACTTTAAATCACGGTGTTTTAAGCTTAAAAGTATGCATTGCATACTGAATATCATTGTAGCATGGCACCTATCATTTTAGCCATTTTATATTGTTCCTCTTCTCTTTGGATTCTCTTTGAATTCACTTTTCCTTCAGCTTACTCCACATTAGCTTATTCCTCAACAGAATATTCTCTAACAAAATATACATTTAAATTAGAACTGCAATATCATTTGTCTGAACTGATTCTAAAATGAAGAGCACCTTGTGAGTTATTAACACCCAGTTAATTAAAACACTATAACCGTACTACAGATTTTGAGATAAATTATTAAATATGCATACTAAACTTGGAGAAAATAGATTTCTCAATGAGATCAGTGTAGCTGTTCTTCTACTAATTCATATTTTCAAGTCTGATTGTTATTTTCTGATAGAATGATATAAAGTTTAGCATATTCTGTTCATCTTTTCTTCTATAACGTATGGGCTAAGAGAATAATATATTGTAAGTAGCTGAAATTGCAAGAAGTTTTGTTACAGTAGCATCACTGAAGTCTAAATATTTTTCAAATTATATGGTGAAATCACAGTCACATTTCTAGTAAAATAGAGGAGAAAAAGGAACAAATGATTTAGAAAACCTCATTTTCCAATCTTGGCTTATCCAAGGCCTATTTTTGAAGATATTCAGATGAGGCTATCAGCAACTCAGTAATTGAAAGAAAAAAAGGGAAAGTTATTAAGTTATTAACCCATCTTTTTTTTTTTTTTCCTCTCTCAGTGCCAAATATTGAGATAATCATGACTCCTTGATAGTTCTTCCCCTTAGGAGAATGAGTGGCTTACCTGTCTCATCAGGGCAGGAGAACTGACCAGGATAGAAGCAGCTAAAAGAAAAACTTACTCTCAATTGCATATTCTGGTGTGTCAATTTTAAGAGAAGTAAAACTTGTAGATCTAGAAATCTGCTCCCCTGTGTTTTTGTGTTCACCAGTTTGCTGGCCATGGCATGCATTTATCCTTCAACAAAAGACAGGCATCCCTGAAGATAGCTCTGCTTTTGGCAGTGCTTCAGCTGCGCATAGGTTTGGCTCAGGAAGTTACCATCCCTTGTACTTTCGGGAGTGTAGGTCCACATGCAGGGCTACTGTCCAGGGGCAAGATGATAAAAGAATCACCAAAGGGGATTCTCATAAAGTCTTGGAATCTAATGAAATGTGCCTTCTAGACCTCAGGCTTGCTAAGACCCCTTGTATCTCTCTAAATCAAAAAAGATGCCTGCCTTTAGAAAGGAAGAGTGTCCAGTACTTCTGCCATTCATTTAATTTTGGTAGCAGGTTACTTCTCTGAATTCCCAGGTTCACAGCTATGGAATTTTTGCCTCAGGATGAACCATATTTCAAGTTTTACCCAGACCCAACCTAGAGGTTTTTAGCCTTAAGAGTTGATGCTAGAATGGGTTAAGACTTTAGGGCTGTTAGAAGAGGAGAATGTGTTCTGCATGAAAATGCACATGAATTTCAGAGAGCCTGAAGACAGGTATTACAGGGATGAATTTATCAGTATATCCCATTTTATTTTATTTTATTTTGCTTTACCTGCAAATGGATATTAAATGTTACTTCCACACTGAAGTAGTATGAACAGTGCTGCTTGAACGTGGCTATAGGGATACTACATTAAGAACTTGTATTTATTTTTTTATATATACCCTGGAGTAGAGTGGGATTGCTGGAATAGCACTTATCTTTAGAATTTTTCTAGCCTAGTTTTCTAGAAAGATAGGATGGGCCTTAAATGATGAAAACAATTCTATACTATGTGAAAACCTTAAAACAATCATGTTTTCAAGTTTCTATATTACACCAGCTCAGTTGGGTTTCTGTGCAGTGTCAAGCTAATGTAATAATTGCTCCTGTAGTAATTTTTTCTGCTCATTGCATAGGATACATTTCTTATAAATATTTACATCATAGTTATTCAAACAAGAGCAGTAAGTGCATAAAGCCTGTTCTTTACATATCAGTGTTCTGTGTTAATTTATCACATAGCAAGCCAGCAAATATCTCCTTTAGGTTGTACTGTAGTTTAGAAATAAACAAGAGTATTTGCAATTATTCTTTATTTTACAAAAGTCTGCATCAATGTGAAAATAGAGCATCTCTCACATGCTCATTTCCAGAGCTTAATCCAAGAGCATTCAAGCACAAATCTCAGGAGAGGAGGTTCTGTTTTCCAGGAAACCCTGGTAAAATGTCAAGTGTCCAAAAACCAGTTTTCTCTTGACTTTACTCACCTTGTGTACTTTTAGCTAGAGTGGTCGGTGTCCATGCACCATTTTTTCCCCCTGTATTTTAGGAAGGGTCTACAGGGTGTTGAGAATCTCACTACTAGTAGTTCAGACTGCCTCCCTAGAGCTGCGATTACAGGCGTGCACCACCATGCCCAGTCTCAGTTGCCCTCTCAGCATGCCCCTGGGGCAAGGCTAGCATGGCAGGCCCAGGGATTGAACCCCACCCCTGCAACTGCTTGTAGATGCTTTATTCCACTGAGCTATTTGGCCGGCCCTCTGTATGCTATTTTGGATAGTATTGTCAAACTAGTTCTCTTAAAATATTTTAAAAAGATTTTTTTTTTTTTTTTTTTTTTGGAGGGGTGGACTTAAGTATAAGGTCTGCATGACACTTTGTAGCCACCAGGTGGCGATCTGCCCTCAGTAAGCTCCTGTTTTCATAGTGTTACCCCTACTAGCCCAATTACTGTATTTTACCTTTTGGCCTTAGCAATACTGTGTTTTTGACACTCTTATTATAACCTTTCCTGTTTCCAGTATTACACAGGCTGACCTCTTATTAAAGTCACACTTAAATGAAGCGTAAATAAAAATTAATTGAAGAAAAAAATAATCCAAAATAAAAGTAAATTCCTTAAAAATATAAAACTCAGCTCTGTATGTATTTGGAGCTTGTTAACTCCTTTCCCAGAATTGTATAAAAGTAAGCAAAATATCCAGCTCATCTAATTAAAATACCTAAATCTGACCTCTGCTGGCAGCTTGCTGAAGTTTTATCATTGTCTGTGCAATAGTTTTGTCTCCCTAAAGCCCAGGCCTTCCCCAAGAAGGCAACCTCCCTACTCTGCCTCCTTTGTGCACCCATCCCTGAGCCTGGAACATATATCCTTGGTCTCTGATAGCTCCCTGAGGTGACATAAGCAGGTAAGATGGGACTTTGCCCAGCATGAGGAAACAACATGCTGGGATAGTTTGAGATCTAAAGCATGAGGATGGGGCTGGCAAGATTGCTCAGTGGAATAAGTCCCTGACAAGCGTAAGGTCCTAAGTTCAATCCCTGGTTCTGCCTCCCCCCCCCCCCAAAATAAAAATAAAGAGTGAGGGTATATGCTCATTGCAGTCAGTGAAGGAGCACGGCTAGGGTGTACAGGCCAGAGGTCTAGCTCTTGGGAGAGGCCTACTGATGTTAGCCTCTTTCTGGACACAGGAACCATGTGTACTGACCTCCTGTGGGGGGAGTAGGACGGTGGGGAGATTACCGGAAGTACCCCCTCTCCCTTCATGGCAGAGCCCCATGCTTTCCTAAACTTAGATCAGCTCTTATGTATGTAAAATCAGAGGCCAGACGTGTGAAATCAGAGGCTACTGTTCCTGTCTGAGAAGGCAAATGGGAAACTCTAAAGTCAGCAATGACAGTGTAGTATAATGAAGGACAGGAGCAGGTGACTGGTGTGTGATGGGGCCAGGCATCACCAGCTGCTTCGCAAGGCTGGGTATGAAACTGAGTGTGTGACCCAGGGCTAACATTCAAGGAATAGATCTGTCATTGTCCCCCTCCACGCAGAAATTCTTGAGAAATATACCCAGTTTAAATTGATCAGTAATTGAAAGGAGAAATTCTCAAAGTAGAAATTTTAAAATTTCTTCAGGTATTTGTCATTTTTCTCAAAATGTAAGAGTGTGAGCAAAATGGATCTTAGTATCACCTTTTCTCATGGAATTTCTGAGTGTGTGGGTCCAGCCAGCCTCTGCCTCAGCAAGACCAACAGAGACAGGGCTAAGGGATGTGCTCTCCAGGTGATTGAGGTGCCTGTATGAGCTTGAGACTGTGCTTTCTCCTTCAGGGTCGCTGGTCCTGCAGCTTTCCCATCAGGAACACCTAGATCATTCCTTTTCATCTTCCCATGAGGAGGCTTTCTCCTCGAGGCATGTCTCGAGCTCTGCCTTCTGACAGCTCTTGATGTCTTTATCAGCCCTACTGTGCAAGGCCCAGAATGAGGCCATGGGAATAGACTTTCACGGGGGTGGTGTGTGTGTGTGTGTGTGTGTGTGTGTGTGTGTGTGTGTGGCCATGGGAATAGACTTTCACAGGGGTGGGGTGTGTGTGTGTGTGTGTGTGTGTGTGTGTTACCCTGAAATACTTCCTGGTAATCATCCCAATTAATCAGGTTTCATCCTCCTGGGCATCAGATCAAATGGATTTGGCTTTTAATACCAATTTGGTGGTTAAACCCCAACTCCGGTGTTTAACCAGGCAATTAATTAGATCACTTTTCTCCCTGGAGGATTCAATTTTCTGGAGTCTTATCTCCAGCAGCTTGGCTGGCCAAACAGCCTGGTGGGGCAGCTGAGTGCATGCTATTTTTGCTTTTGCTTTACAGGAATGAGCTAGAGCGACAGTTTCTTGAATTGCTCCAATTCAACATCAATGTCCCTTCCAGTGTGTATGCCAAGTATTATTTTGATCTTCGTTCTCTGGCAGAAGCAAACAACCTGAGTTTTCCCTTAGAGCCCTTGAGCAGAGAGAGGGCCCACAAGCTTGAGGTAAGAATGTCTAAAACATCATTTTCCATTGTACTGCTGCAGGTGCATCAACTGATTTGCACAGTGTATGTAGTCACTGCAACCATTTCTCCTTAATGTGCTGTAAAATAAGGGCCTACATTTGTTGCTAATCATGTAATTTAGTTGATTACAATTTGTACAATTTTGTATTTTAATAGCCTTTTAAGATCAGTTTTTATTTAATATTCATTGATTCTATTTTAAATGAAAGTTTCTAAAACACCCTTGTCCTTACAGAATTTTTAAACATATAAGTCCATAGTAAAAGTATTTCTCAGCATGAACTTTTTAGGAAAAAGCTTCCAGACAAACTTAAGAATTGGAGATCCAGAAAGATTTGACTACATCAGTCTTTTCCTACAATAACACTATGAGAGTTGACCTCGCTGATTTTGGTTCTGGGCTGAATCATCATTAACCATGTGACTTTGGGATCTTATCATGGCTTGTATGTGTGTAACTTACCTTCATATTTTTATCAGACTTTCCATCTTTCAGACTAAGAAAAGGCAGGTGGTAAAAAGGGTCCTGACAAAACTCTGTCCTGAGCCACCCTCTGGTAATTTGATCCCTGAGCAACATTTTTATTTCCTCTCACAGCATAGCACCTTTGACCAAAGTGGTGGATGGTACAGGCCTGTCTCAAACGAGGGGAAACCTACAAGGTCTTGTGCTGTCCACTGTACCATCTATATCAAAAGGGCAGTAGGCAGTGTAGTGGTCTGACAGAGGTAATAAATGAGATAAAGCCAGAGGTAGGGTCTAGAGTTGTTATGAATTATAGATTTAGAAAGCAAATGTTTTAGGCTAGGGATATAGTGCAGGGTAGAGGACTTGCTCAGCATACCTAATAACCCTGGGTTTAATCCGAAGCACTGTGACATACACACATACCCCACACTTTAAAAAAATAGTCCTAAAAAGGAATCTTAAGTTGAAACAGTGGAATAGACTGGTGCCTAGCACTGCAGTAAACTCCAGAGGTTTTTAGAACTGTACCGTTTTACTGGGATGATATGTTAGCCATTGGGATGAAAATGCTCATTCAGTCTCAAACTTATTTATTCAAGAGGAAAAATAGAAAACCCTCTCTTAGAGGGATTCACTCCAAGCCACCTAATGAAACCCTCAAAAAATATACATGAGCTGGAATACAGATTTCCTAGTGAGCATGGACCTGCTGTGACCCAAGCTGCAGTTCCATCGCTGGACTTGAGGGAACTACACATGTCCTCTGATAGAGAACATACAGGGTCCAGGGTCCACCAATCTAAGAGCAGAGGCTGAGTGAGCTGGCTGGGGCTGCTATACCAAGTGCTGAGGGTTCGTCAGGATTAAAAAGAATCAGGCCAAGTATGATGGTACATTCCTATAATCTCAAGACTTTGGAGGCAAGGCAGAAGGATCCCTGCAAGCTTGAGGCCAACCTGGGTGAGTCCAAGACCAACCTCAACTACGTAGCAAGACCCTATCTCAAAAAGAATCAGAGCTTCTGTGGGGCTGAATAGAAGCCGTCTCAAGAAAAGCTCATGGTGCCCTTTTGAATAATCTATAAGGAATGAATGTCTTACAGACCCTAGAACCCTGTTGGTTCATTTGGGGATGAGCCAAATGAATTAGTGTAACAGAATATAAGGAATGAGACGTATCCAAAGCTGCCCTTGTCTGAAGTTCTCTCCCTGCTCAGATCTGCCAAATGACATTTTGATCTGTTGAGTTTTACTGTAGCACGTTTTCCAAAAGCCAAGGCAAATGCGTATTAGCTTCTTCACTAGCAAGATATGTGAAATAAATTAGTATCTTTGTAAATGTGACAGGTATAATTAAAGTTAATGTCACTTCTCATGAAGAAATCTAAAATAAGATGGAACATTTAATCTTTTTATGGGATTACATTTAGTCACATACTGTAAATGAGAAACAACAGATGTTAATCTCAGGAAATTTAAGAATAAAAAATTTGCTACGAAAAAAATGACAGCTCTTAAGATCTTAAGAGCTCACTGCACAAAGCAGCATCAGGGAGCAACTGACCTTGGCATGGTGACTGGGGCTAGATGCATAGACGCTCCTGGAGAAGGAGGACTGCTCTTCCAAGGCCACGTGGAATCCTACCCTGACATGCATTCTCTTTTGTTCCCAGGCCATCTCTCGCCTCTGTGAGGACAAGTACAAGGACCTGAGAAGATCCTCACGGAAGCGGTCAGCAAGTGCTGACAATCTAACTCTGCCGAGGTGGTCACCGGCCATCATTTCATAACTGCTCATTGTCCCCACTGGAGCCTGTACCACCCCTCAGTTTCTCCTATGGTTTGAGAAAAAGACATGTTGGAGTGGTTTTGTTTTTGTTCTTCCTTTCTTTTTCTAACTCATAGCTCCAGCAGGCAGCCCTCACTCCACCTTGTGCTGTTGGCTGTACACAACAAGACTTCGAGGGAATCAAAGTCAGTATTCTGGAAACCAGTTTCACACCTTTCCCCATCTCCATTAACAGCACTTCCTTTGTGGAGGAAATAGACTCATCCTGGAGGAGAGGAAGTTGTGTGGAGGCGGGAACATGGTTGAGAGGCTTGGCCATTTCTTAATGCCGCATCTGGTCAGGAGATGAATGCGCCAGAAGTACATGGGAGGTAGCCAAGTCAGATGTGCATTTAAAGACAGAAACGCCATACTTAGCACCCCATTTTGATCAGTGTGTTCTGTAAGACTTCTTGCATTCCTTCTTGCTGCTTTTTTGGGGGGATTTGAGAGATTTTTGTTTATTTTTATTCTGTTTTGGTCCTGAAGAGCAGAGAATATAGTTTGTACCCACTATGGCACAGACATCCAAATAAATAGTACTGTTTGTTTCTCTCTGCACTATTTTTGTGAGCTGTCTTCTGAGCTTTCGTCCTAAGTGGGATGTGCTTCTGACATTTCTGTACATCTTTATTGTACTGTATATGGTTTTTCTTCAACTGTAGCAGAATTCACGTGACTGTAGTGCTAAACCCAAAGTTTCCTGTTCCCTTCTTATTCCTCACACCAAGAAAATTCTAGGTCACACGGGTGCTTGTGCCTTCCAGTTTTCTTACAGTTGCTGCTTTTGTTGTTATTGTTTCTACACCCCTTATCCCCACCCCCACCCTACCAGTTGTAGATGCAAGTCAGTCAGACCTCGTGCGCTGAAGGAAGCTGTGTGCAGCAAGGGCCTCCCTGAGTGGGGCTGACCCAGGGAGCTCCATGTGCCAGAGTTACCATGCAGAAACATTTCTCTGTTCTCCTGTCTGGTTCCTTCTCCTACCATGTCCATTGTTGCAAGCAATATTCTTCTCAATTTTTATATGTTTACTTCAAATCAAAGTTAGTCTATTTGTATAAAATTTTTTAAAAACTTAAAACTAAAAAAAGGGTGGGTGGGTGGGTATTCCAATGGGAAGATCACTGACAGGGAAATGTTACAATTTACTGAGGCATTTTTCACAGAATGATTAAATAAAAATACAACTTGCATTTTCATTGTGGGTGCTTAGAGGAGATAAAAAATCCAAACTGTGAAGGTTTATGCTTCATTAATTATGACCATGCTTTTTCATTTTCTGACTATCCCTGATTTTCTTATGACCTAGGTATAAGAATATTTTATAAAAGGTAGAATAAAAGAGCTAAAGATACAAAATCAAACAGCAAATTTGGTGTCAAGTCTAAAAATCTTAGTCCTTTACACAGATAAGGCTTTGGGTTTTTGCTTATTTTCTTAGGCCGCAGTGAGTAAGGTTTCTGAGTTTATTTTTGAGGTGTGTGTGTGTGTGTGTGTGTGTGTGTGTGTGTGTGTGTGTTTTAAGTCAGAGGCAAATAACAGCAGATGGTCTCTGTTTCACTGTCTTTCTACATGAGCTTGGAAAACTTTAGAGTTTTGAGTATCCTAAAGGCATACACCTGACCCCTACTATGTGCACCCAAAGTAAAATATGCTTTGGAAAATGGAAGGGACTCAGAAAATCAAAATCTCAAGAATCAAGCCAAGAGTTGATTTCAGTGGAATGTGTGTTATGTATAATCACAATTATTTGGGCCAGAACTATGGCCAAATTATTTCTGGCCTACACTTTCAAATGCAGACAGCAGCAAATGAAAACTTAATTACCTTCCCATTGTAATTGTAATTTACTTTGAATGGGAACCAAATCAGCTTCTCTCTATAAGAAGAGAGAAGAACTTTACATAGAAAATCTAAAAATGTAGAAAATACCATTTTATATACCCTAATCTATATAGCTTAAAAAGGGACATATTTTCTTAGCTGAATATCAATACCTCGTAGACATAAATTCATTCCTCTCATGTAAAATATCTTATTTTATCAATCCATTTCAGGAAAGAAATTCTGCTGACTTTAGAGCAGAAATCTTATTTTTATCCCTTTTATTTGAATGAGAGATTTGAAAATTGAATTATGTAAATACTTCGATGCATCTACTATTATTTTGTGGAGTTTATTAAACTACTTTTAAAAATTGTATAGTCTATTTATTGTATGTATGTACATACAGTCTAATACATGAAATTTAAAGTGGGTTCCATATAACCTGGTTCAGTCTTGTTTAGACTATTGAATATTGTTTTAGCTTTGTGCACTGGACTCTCTACCTCTGTATAGGAAAATTTTCCATATTCATTAATTACTATTGATCTGTATTAATTGGTTATGTTTCTTGCACTAAGGATTTTTAAAACTACTGTAAGTTAGGATTTAGTTTTACCTTTGCAGTATGAGTCATTTGACATGAGTATATCTCTTAGGTTCATTTTATTTTTCAATGTGATGATAAAGACTTAACATTTTTTTTTATTAACCGCTTTGTTCTATTTGCCAAAAGGAAAAAAAAAAAACAAAACAAAACACACACACAACCAGTACAGTACCTATTTATAAATGTAGTGAGTATAATTTGTTTGCTAAGTGATTAAATGCCCTACAGCTAAAACTGGATGGCTGCTTAGAACACATTTTATTAGTACAGTTTTGAATGGAGAGTTTTTCATCATTAATGAAGAATGAAGAAAACTTAAAATTTGTTGACTTTAATTTTAGATTTGAGTTCAACAACAAATAAAGTCATTGGAGCTCTAATAGATGTCCCAGAGAATTTTGTTTGCTTTTTTTTTTTTTTTTTTTTTTTTTTTTTAATTAATTCAGGGGAAAAAGTCAAAAGGTTAAAAGCAAACTGGGACCTGAAGGCTGGAGGTATATGAGGGCATCCTGGGGCTCAACTTTGTCTTGGACTATCAGTTCCTCCAGACTGCCTTTACTGCCTTCTTTCTCTTGGTCTTTGGCAGGGTGCATATCCATGTTAGGTTTTGCTGGTCTGGGGTTTTTATTCATATGATGCAAGGCAGAATTTGGGGAGTGAACAAATGTGACTTTTCTTTCTGTTTTTTTTTTTTTTTTTTTTTTTTTGGGTATCTTCTCCCATGGGGCCATATTTTATAGCTTTGAATTTGAAAAATTCTGGGTTCATTATAGGTTTTAAGTAAGTGTTAAATAATGCATACATGCATACATACAACAGACTGCCTGCATTCCTGCCACATTTTTTGAGTTGTGTTAAGATAAAACAAGTTTTATGGGTGCCAAATGAACTTAATTCAAGAACAGAGAGGAGAAGCGGATTAGCCACATGAGTCCTAGTGAAACAGTTTGAGATCTGGTTAGAAGTTGCCCTCAGCCAGTTGGTTATGCAGTAATAGAGCCTATCATCTCTTTTTGATGCTCTGTGTTACCCTTTACTATGGAGTAAGCATTTCGAGACGTCAGATGGATCTTATAGTTATAAACACGGATCATCTTCTGAAAAAGCCAACCACAGGGAGCTTCTGGTTTCTTATAGTTATAAACACGGATCATCTTCTGAAAAAGCCAACCACAGGGAGCTTCTGGTTTAAAAAAAGAAAGAAATATGCTATTACCCTGAAGGTGGAAGGGATAGTTCACTTGTGCTCCTTAAGCTGCATGACTTAAGGGGACATCTCACAGGCAACTTCAATAAGGTAAAAATTTGCTGTTATTGAATAAGGGGCTTACTAGAAAATAGTTCCAAACAGCAAATTGCCCCTACAGGGGCCAAACAAGTCCAGTGGGAATGAGCAGATGAGTGACATTGGCAAAGCTGGTGATAGGCACTTTATCCGACTTCTTCCCAAGTTTTCCCATTAAATTTGTGTGGTGGAAAAGTTTTTTTGTGTTTTTCATTAGAAATTTTTTTTCAGAAGTTCAATGATCAACACCAAAATGATCTGCTTTTATTCGCAAATAAGAGTTTGATAAAGGCTGCTGATTGCATTGCTATAATGTGTGTTGACTGCAAGTTTCCAGGTGAGGATCAGTCCCAGCAGCTGTATCTGTAATTTACAGATCCCTGTAGAATGAATCTGTTATAGTAAGAAGTAGACTCAACCATGGTGTCTGATAAAATGGCATTTAGGTTTTACAGGTCTTATAAAACCATCTTGTATCTTTAGTGATTTGGTTTGGGGTAGGGGACTTTATTGCTTTTAAGCTTTTGTTTATATAATTTATTTCAAATGTGGGATAAAAGAATGTCATTCAAAAATAAATTCAATTTTGGAAAAAATATTAAATGTAACTTATGTGTAACATTTTGTGAATGTTGGTATTGACCTGTGTTATAATGGAAACTTCTCAGTTTAAAATTCACTTACTGCATAGCTTTGAACAAATTGACTTCTCAGTGAACTTGGCTGTCAGAGGTACTCTTAATGCCTTCACCCCTCTGCTATCTTTCTGAACATACCCTGCTCATTCTTGTCTCATGACTATTGGTCAGTTGGAGTTTGGGACCTAGTAAAAGACAAGCACAAACTTGAGTTTCACTAGAGAAGATAAATTGTCCTCTTTTGCAACACACATACACAGAAGTGTGGCATTGGTAGCTATTGCTCTTCATCAGGGTTCTCTAATGTAGCAGAATGTTCAACTTGTCCTCAAATTAGACATTACTAGAACTGATTTGTCCCTGTTAGTAGATATGAAAATCTCAGAACTGTAAAGTTGGATATGTCTATCCACCCTAGAGTGAGGCTATCCAATAAAGAGATGCATCATTGCTGTTCACCTCCAATTGTTTGTCTCATTCAAACAGACCAACACCCAGAAATCACAGCCTTAGAAGAGGAGGATGGGAAATAGCCACTCCAGAATTCCCACCTCTTCTCCAAAGAGTTGTCTACTCCAAGGAAAAAAATACCATTTGGGGAATGAGTGATAAAAAGGTCACACATATTTAGATACCCAAGTGCAATGTCTTAGCAAGATTCACTAACCATATGGTCCAACAAGGCTTTAAGGTTGTTGAACTCAGTTATTTCATCTTTAAAATAAATGTATCACACTCTAGATTATCCTTAGGTCCTTCTAACTGTGAATATTCAATTATTCTATGACTGACCTAGCTATTCTGGGATTTCCAGGAGCAGTCTTGGTCTCAACTGTTTTATTCAACCTTACAAATTGAGAAAAACAATTGCAGAATTGAGAAAAATAGTATCAAAGCACCGAGCATCTCACATGCTTATTAGTTGCCTTCAGCTATCCTCTGCAGCATCCAAAGTGGTGTCCTCATAATAAAACCAGAAACAAGATTTCTGTTTCTAAAGTATTATCAAGAATCTTATGTGTGTGTTCCATAATGATTAAACTTTAGTAAAGGCTTTAGCAAACATAATTGGTCCTTCAACAAAGTATTATATGCCCTGTGCTGCACATTAAGTGTTGGGGATTGCTACAATAGGTAAGAGACAGACAAGAGGTTTTGTTTATATAGTGAATATGTTTGTGGGCCAGTCACTGAAAAAAGTAAAGTAGCAGATTTTTGCTTTTGTGCTACGGAAGAAATTGATAGTGTGGGAGCATGAAGGGACAACTTGGTAGAAGTGTTCTTTTGAGTAGAGACCTCAAATATAAATTCTAAAAAGAAAGGAAAAGGTGGTTGAGGAAGGTTTGGGAAGAGTCCTGTCTTAGCTTTTCTGTCACTGGGATGCAGTTTGTAACAATTTGAAGAGAGATGTAGTTTGGTTCATAGTTTCAGGTGATTCAGTCCATGGTCAGCTGGTCCCATAGCAGAAACAGCATGGAGGAAGTATGGTAGAGCAAAGTTTGTGGTGGCTAAAAAGCAAAGCAGGGTAACAGCTGGAAAGGAAAGGGCAAGGGACCAGATACACTGTTCTGATCATGGCTTGATAACCACCCCCCCCCCCCGTACACCCAGAATTATGCTTTATTAAATCTCAGCAGATCCCAAAACAAGTTGACACTAAAGTTTCAGCCATCCCTTGACACTTTGACAGCTAGGCATGCCTCCTTAAACCACAATTTCCAAATTAAAAAATAGCAAATTAGTGACTGTACTTAACATGGAACAACTGTCCTGGGTCTGTTCAAGAAAAAGAACGCAGTAATCCCTTCTCCAAAGTTTGAAGAGCCCCAACACTTTTTTTAAAGTCTAGGACATTTTGGGGAAGAATCTTTGAGACTCAAGGCAAACACCTATGAGCTTTTACAAATTAGTAATGTTATATAACCCCAAGGTAACAGTGGTCCAGAGGAAACATTCTAATCCCAAAAGGGGAGTAGGAGGATTGAAAGAAACCAACCGTGAGGTGACCAAAAACAGCAGGAGAAACATTAACTTCTATAAATCTGTATCTAGGGTACATGGTAGGAAGATGTGTTTTGAGGGGCTTGGGCAGTTCAGCCATTATTGTGCTGACTGCAGTGTAGTCCCCAACTTCCTGGGGTCTCCACTGTACATTTAGTTTTATTCCCACAGCTTTACACAGTAGCCTCTTGGGTGATTTTTCCCTGGCTTCTCAGGCCTTTGAAATTTGAAGGAAAGCCTTCCTGACCTCTTCGCATGCTTCATTCTGGGGAAGCCCCCATCATGTGCACCATGCAAAGTTTTTCTGCCAGTGTAAGCAGTTCTTTAAAGCTAGCTAACACCAGCAATACTCATGCCATAGTCTTAGTGTTGGACTGCCTTGAATTTCTTCTGTCAGATGATCATTTTATCCATGTCCTTAATCTCAGTCTTCCATAAAGTCTCAGGACATGGGGAAAATTTGACAGACTTTTTCAGAATGTAATAGACTGTAATATTTCCACAATGTAACACTAGATTAGTAGTCAGTGGAGTCTTCCTAAATGCAATCTACTCAACCTGGTCTTTATTGTCTGCATTCTGCTCTTCTGAGTTCCAAACAGAATCACCCATCAGGCTCTGCTTATAGTATTCTATGGCTTTTCTAGACTATATGTCTCACAACTTTGCATAAACCTGTTCCAAAGGCTTCTGAAAATACATGGTCAGGAAGGGAGCAACAACCCTACTCCTGGTTACTAGTTTTCTATGTTCGATTTCCAGTGGCTGGAATGCAACACTCTGACATTCACAATCTAAAATAGGAAAGGTTTGATTTGGCTTTCAGGAGATTCAGTCTATGGTCAAAACAAGTTGACACTATAAAGTTTTAGCCATTCCATCCCTTGATAATTTGACAACCAAGCATGGGGATCTTGGTTCCAGGGCAGAAACATGGTCAAAGGGTGTAAGCAGAGCAGACAGAGATGACAACTGAGAAGGTAATTGTTAGGAGGGGGAGAGAGAACAGTTTGATACCCAAGGGTACCTATGGGTCATGCTTCCATGACACATCTGAGAACAGAAGTGTGCTTTACTGATGCAACCCCCTTAGTAGCTCCCAAGCAAGTCAATCTAACACAGACTTTGGCTTTGACAAAAAAATATTTTTTATATCATTAAGTTGCTGTTCAACTGTTAAAGTGGTTCTCTGCTAAATATGACCCCAGTGAATAACAAGGTAGGAAACCTATTTTCATGCCAACGAGCAAATGAAGGAATGTTATGTGCCTCTGAGGAATTAGATGTCAGGGAAGAACTAGAAATTCATGGGTCACTATTTCACATAAAGAATCACATCAGTCATTTTGTCTGGAAACCTAGTCTGTCCAACATTGTACACAGAAATTCATCAAAAATAAAAACACTCTCCATGGTTCAGGCTAGGTTCCTATAATCTGAACTTGGACGGCTGAGGCATGAGAGTTGTAAGTTCAAAGCTAGTCTAAGCAATTTAGCAAGACCCTACCTCAAAATATGAAAAGGGCTGGGGACACAGTTCAATGTAAAGTCCTAGCATCACTTCCTAATATTGAAAAGGAAAACCAAAAATAGTAGTGTTTAGGGCTGAATCATTGGTTCTGATGTAGGCAATGGAAGACACACTTTCATTCTGGGACAGACTGCAGCAAGTATCTGAGCCTGTCGTGACAAATATGTATAAGGTGCTTTTTAGATGACATTACTTATTGTGAGCATGGGTTCTATAATCATTGTTTTGAATACTTTGAAGCTGTTGTGATTGTCACCAACCAAGTCTAGAAACAACTAGAAAATAAGATTGTGGCTGTACATAAATTGACAGCTTTCCAGTTCACTAGCAATAATCACTTTGGTATGTGGCTATTCACTGCATTGATGACAATGAGGGGAACCTATCAAGAGACATGCTGCAGTGACATGAATGCTCTTTTCAATATTCATTCAAACTCAAACCCTACAGATAAAAACATTTAGAAATAGGATGTTTGTAGATGTAGTTTGTTAAGATAGGCCATACTGGATTTCAATGCATCCTAAATCCCATGACATATTCTTAAAAAGACAGAGATTTGGAGATGCAGGTGTACAGGGACCATGAAAAGTTGGAAGAAGAGGGCAGTTGGAATCCACAAATTGTTGCATGCACAAGATATTGAAAGAGTAAAGGACATTTTCCTTAGAGCATTTAGAGAGCATGGCCCAACTGACTTGTAGTTTCCTTGCCAATGAGACAAAGTGTGCTGTAAGATCTCTAGTGTGTGAAAACTTAAGTCACAATCTAGGTAACCCCAGGAAACTAGCACACATGTAGTACCCACATTAAAAAAAAAAAAAAAAAAAAAAAAAAAAACACCTAAATTTTAATTGGAAGTCATTAGGAAAGACATGGAAGAGATAAACTGTATTCCTGAGTGGGAATGACAGTACTTAAAAAATGTCATAACTCCATTGTTTTCCTTTTCTTGTTTATCCAATATACCTTAAGTATAAATTCTGTTTCAGTTTAGACTCAGCCATTATTTCTGGCATATCATCTGAAAACAGCAGCAAGTACATTGCTTATTTTTACGTTTGGACATGTATTAAAGTTTCACATCCTCTTAAGAGATCCTTTTTGACACCACTCTACATAAAATAATGCCTTCTCTGTTCTTCATGGTCCTACTTTAATCCTTGCCTAGTTCTCATCACTATCTGCTGTTTTTCATTTATTGTCTTCCTCCTGCCTCTGGAATGGCAGCTGGAGAATGTGGGAGCTTTGACTCATTCTCTGCTATGATCCAATGCTAAGCAGAAGTTGTGTCTTTAGCGTGATGGGTGAAAGTAAATAGTGGGATGCACAAGTGTAGAGAACTAAGCATCTAAACTAAAGCTACAGCAATCTTTAGTAAAAGCAGCAAACCGAAGGGTGTCAAATAAGAAGAAAACTAGCCAGTGCTCATCAAGGAAATGGCAAATCAAAACTAAGATATCTCAAATACCTGTCAGAATAACTGTTCTCAAAGATTAGTATTGATGAGGATGCAGAGAAAGGGAGCCCTTGCACTGTTGGTAAGAATATAAATTAATACATCCTTTTTAGAGAACAATATGGATGTTCCTTGGGAAACTAAAGTTTCTGGGAGCCATTGAAGCTGAAATTGATACTATGTGGAGGGCAGAATGAGGCCCCCTTACCTAAAGAAGTCAAGCTACCTCAGTCTTGAGAAAAACATCCTGCCTGGACATTGTGGGCTGTTAGTTACTAGGCAACCTTGTATCTTACAATTTGTAAAAGTATAAAGGCCCTTACTATTGTTCAGGGGGCAGATAAGTCACAGCCTAACCCAGCTCTTCTTGTCTGTCTTTTCCTCATTCTTGCCAGCATTTCTACCTGAGTACAATAGACCATACTGAGAATCCAACAGATTCCTCCAGAATTAACATGATTCAGGAATCCTATTCCTGAGCATACATCCAAAGGAATTGAAGTCAGTTATGTTGAAGAGATCTCTGGGTTCACATGCTCGCAGCACACAGTTACCAAGTATAGAAGCAGTTTAGGTGTCTCATCCAGTGAGTATGTAAAGAGTGAATGTACATACAACTGATGGCAATGCAGCCTGCCTTAAAAATGGGGACAATTATATCATTTGTGATACTATGGATGAACCTGGGGAGGCATTATGCCAAGATATAAACCAGGCATAAAAAGAACCATAGAATCATCTCTTCATATCCATAGTGATGGGCCCAGGACACCCCCACCTCAGTGCAGATGCCCAAATCTACAGATCTCAAATCCCTTATGTAAAATGTATAATAATCTATGTGATCCTCTTGTATATTTTAAATGATTTTAGGCACATAATCACTATATCTACATAAGGTAAGTGCTACATAATCATGTGGAAAATAAAAAAAAAAAAACTACATTCAGTACAGATGTAATTCTTTTTGTATGTGTTTTTATCTATGGTTAGTTGGAGCCACTACTCAGGACCCCAGGATCTGCAGGGGCTGTCTGTGGGGCATGATCTTACACATGTGAAATCTGCAAAATGGAACCTATAGCAGTAGAGACTGGGTGATGACTAGAGACTGGGAAAGGGAAGAAATTAAAGAAGGTTCAGTTGATAGTCTCTTGGCTTCAAGGTAGAAACATCATGGCAGGGGGATATGGAGCAGGGAACGTCTTGCCTGGTGGCAACTGGGAAGCCAGGAAAGAGCCAGAGAAAGGGTGCCACTGACAAGCTATAGTTCTCAAAGTCACATCACCATGACCCACTTCATTCAATTAAACCTCATCTCCTAAATTTCCATAGTGTTCCAGTACTATCAAAGCATTATCAGTGGAGTACTCCCTGATAAAGTTAGAGCCCTCATGATGAAATGAAAGCCCCGCCTCCGAGTCTAGCAGACTTGAGGGGGTTATTTGAGATCTAAACCAGTTTTTTTTTGAGTCATATATTTCAAATATCACTAAAGAGTAGATTTCAAGTGGATTTGTTTGTTTGGTTGAATTATTCTAGGAAGATGTACCATGAGGTAAGTTGAAGAAAAAACTGATTTTGTATAGAATGTGGATAAATGAGAAGGAACAAAATTTTAGTCTGCAGAATATATAATCCAAGAGCCCATGTCAGAAATTCTCCCTACCTGATTCCTTACATTGCTGAGAACAGTATTAGGGAAAGATAGGTCTCAGCAGGGATGTGTGTCACAAACATGGAAGAATGGGAATCAGCCAAGAAGGCTTGAGCAGTCATTCAATCTACAAATATTTGCCTTCAAAATACCTTTTTCATACACACAACACTGGTCTCATATTTTGAGACACTTCTAATTTACAAAGTTCTGTCTATGGTTCCTTGATACAGAGTAAGCAGGTGTGAACCCCATTGTTTTTTAGATGGACCTAGTCTGGAAAGGTTCAGTGGCTTGGCAGAAGTCAGACAATCAGTAATCAGCAGGTCCTCTGGTCCTACAGCTGCCTCTAGGCGTGCAGAACAAGGCAAGCTACACCTGTCGTGAATTTCCATGTGCGTCATCCTTGGAGAAGAGACAGCTGCAATATCTTAGCTTTAAAAATGTACTTAGCAAATAATCTACCTATAAATATGACTGCCTTGTAGGGATTCTGTTATTTTTATGATTGCCAAATATAGAAGCCACACAGATGGTGGGTCTGGCCTGCTGATGGCATCTTACAAACATTTAAGAGTTGCTATTTTAGAGCTGCTGCTTGGCCCTCGTACACCCTTCCCATGTAGTTTTAGTTTCAGAGTTTAGAGAATCTGGAAATTCATGGATTTGATGCACAACCACCACCCATCCCTTCCCAGTGCTTTGTCTCCTTCCATGGCAGGTATAGTTCTTGCTTACGCATGACTTTCTTTTGCTGCACTTGCAAATTCCTGCTTTTAAGTTTGAGATTTTTTTTAGCTGAAAATCTGCCCATCTCCTGTTTTCATTGGAAATCTTAATATAGCTTGATTCCATATTATTCATTCTTCAGCAAGGACGTAATCTCCTCGTTAGCTTTGACTGGCTACCTGGTGTGAAGTAGCAAAAATCTCTCCACCTCACCTACCATTCCCTCCTTTTGTTTCTGCTTTAGTTACTTTTATCATTGCTGAGATAAAATATCTAACATCCACAAATGAAAGGAGGAAAGGTTTATCTTGGCTCACACTCTGTAGAGGCTTTCTATTGTCAACTGGCTCCAAGGCAGGGTGGTATGGCAGAGAAGTCCATAGCAGAGGAGGCAGGAGTTAGCAGCAAGTCACTCCTATTAATCACATCCACCCACACCCAGAATTTTGATAGAACAATTAGTGGACTAATCCAGTACTATACACCCTTAATTCTAGTATTGCACACCCTAGACCCAGCCACCTCTGAAGAGCCCTACCTTTGGGTACACGAGGCTTTGGGGAGGACACCTAAACACATGTCATAGCAGTTCATTTAGTGGTATGTCATTATCCGATAGTATACTGCTTAAATACTTAGGATTTGTATTGTTTCCCATCAAAGGCAGACTGTACCACTCCCCTGAAAGCTGACTTTATTGCTTGCTAGACAAGGGACAGGATGTAAGGTGCAGAAGAGAGCTTATGCTAGGGCAGTGAGAGGCACATCATTCAAGGATTTCAGTAGTCAGAGCATTTAGGGACTGGCTGATGTTTACCTATGCCAGCATGATTATTTAGGTGAGATTGTTGTTGAATGATTTACTATGGCGACTGGTGTGAAACTCTTGTTGGCCAGTGAGAAGGGGCACTAAGCCAGATCTAGTGGTTATTTGTTGCTATGCCGAAATAATAACCAGTACCTCTCAAGATGGTAGAAACTGTCCCCAGAATCCTGGAAGAACTCATAAAGCTTTTTAAAGTCAAGGACCTTCTATCTTACCTGTGCTTGTATACCAGACCTTAGAAAAATGGCCATAGGAGGCTTTGACCCTCTGGGAGGGCATGGTAGACCAAAGACACTCATCTTATGGTTTGAGTTAAAAAAAAGTGGTAGGGAGAAGGAAGAGGATATTAAATGCCCCCCAGGTTCTACCAATTCTAATAGCATGCCAGGCTGGGCATCAAGCATTTCACACATTGACCTTTGGGGGACAAGATCCAAATTATGGCATCTGTTGTTACACAGAGCCAGTGGACAGTAAGTATTCCCAATATATATGGGTTTCAGCTCAGTGTAAGGAGGATAGTGCCAGTAGCAGCCTTGTCGTTTTGGCTTGGAATGGGGTTAGTTAAGGATTAGTACTGTCTGCTTCCAGCAGCACAGTCCCATCATATAAACAGCTCCTCTGTAGTGCATCTGGAACAAAGATGTGGATCTGCTTCAGTGAAATAAGTGGTGAAGAGCTGAGCTAGATCCACTGGAGAATCCCTGGATAACAGCAATCAAACCTTGAGATTCTAAAAGATAAACATGAGAACCACTTATCACATTATTTAATTTTTTTCTGTTAATTACCCTATGCTGTGGGTATTATTTCCCCTACTTCCCAGTTGAGAAAATTCAGGTGATGAAAGGGAAATAAAGGTGGCAGAGTGAGGATTTGAACCCACACCAGTCTGGTTCTTAAGTTCAGACTCATGGCCTGGGGAACAGCTCTGTAAGACCTTGAGTTTGATCTGCAGAACTGCCAAAAGTAACCTTTATGACCACTACCCTATCATTTCACAATGGAGGTAGTTAAAAGAAGTCCACCAGGAAAGAACAAACTGCTATTTCTCAGGCTCTCAGTTTGTATCTGTTAATTTTACCTTCCTAGAGATCCTGATGACAACTTTACTAATGACAGAGATAAATCAAGAAGATCTTGCTTAAAAATTTCTTGTAAAAATAGATCACTTTTGAAGGAGTTGAGAAAACACAAAAGGATTTCCTACTAGTTACTACATTATTTGCTAGAGAGCTTAGTATTATGTATGAACTAAAATACTTCCCATTCATTATTCCAAGAGATACGCTGTTTATCTACAGTGTCTGCTTCATTGTTTGTTTGGTTTTTTTTTCAGAACTGGCAATTGAACTCAGGCCCTAGTGCTTATCAGGGAAGTGCTTACTCTACTGAGCCATCTCCCTGGCCCCCTTCATTGTTAACTTCATGCTCTAATAATGTGACTCTTAAAGACCTGCTAGCTCATCCCAGCTTGGCAAGACATTTTGTGTGTGAAATTGTTCCTTTGTGGGTGCTTGTACTAGTTTTCCATCACTGCAATAATACCCAATGCCTGCAGAGGAAAGGCTTAGTTTACTTCACGGTTTCAGGAGATTCAATGTATGGTTGGTGGCTCCAAGGTGGGAACATTACAGCAGAAGGGTGATGTGGAGTAGAGAACCTTACTTCATGACAGCTGAGAATCAGAGCAGAGGAACAGTTTCAGAAATGACAAGTGGCCAAATATGAGTTCCAGGGTGACACTTCTATGACCCACTGAGACACATCCAGATGTCTGCTTTCCTAATCTGAGGAGCTCCCAAGACAACCAAACCAACACTACACCTTAGCATCACAGGTCTTGAGGGTTTGAGATCCTTTACAATGTTTGATCTTTTAATTCACTAATAAAAAATTATGTACAACAAAGCACACTCAATTCTGTATTTTATTATCTCCATTACAAGGCTTTCAAATTGTTTAACCTTTTTCTAAAACTTTGATAAAGTTATTATGTTGCAGATAAGCTCTAGGACTCTGCTATAATAGAAAATTCGGCCCTTAATATGCAAGTTACTCTCTAAATCTTCCTCATGCTATATACATCTCTCAAGCTTGTTCTTTATACGGAAATTGCATAATTGGCCCATCTCTGTAATCCCATCATTGGGGAGGCTGATACAGGAGGATGGCTCAGTTCAAGGTCAACCTTGACTACATAGCAAGACCCTGTCTCAAACACACACACACACACACACACAGAGAGAGAGAGAGAGAGAGAGAGAGAGAGAGAGAGAGAGAGAGAGAGAGAGAGAGAGCAGATTTCGGCCACATGTGCACCTGGTACCCCACTGATCTAACTCCATGTATCCTCGAACCCATCCTACTTTTCCAGATCAGGGTACATAGTTTTTATACAACTTTCCCTTGAGTCTCAGTGATGAACTTTCTTGAAACCAAATATTGGGAAAATCTGAATGTATCTAACTGCTGAATTGTCTTTGATTTTGTGACTAAATAGTTCCATGTGTATGTGCATTTTGTTCTCTATGTAATGCAATAAAGTGAAAGGAATTTTGGTGTTGAGCTATATTAAACATTTTTCCCACCCAGATTCTGTCTGTGTGGGATACTTACCAGAGCTGAAAAGTTTTGTTCTCAAACACTCACAGACTTTATTGTCTGCATTTTTATTGGACTAACATCTTGATGTTCCTATGGAAAAGTCTATTAGCAGCAAAATGGCTTGAAGCAACCCGAACAATTTGGCCTAGTATAGAACTTTCCAGCATTTCAGTTTAGCCCAAAGCAGAATATATAGGGCCAGCAGTTTTCAAGTAATGAGAAGATTCTGGAATGGCATAGATGAGGGCCATGAATTTGGGATAATCACCTGACTCAAGTGAGAACCATCTTCTTGTTGATTTAAGAGTCTTAATGATGCCAGCCCTCTAGCTTTTCTTGGAAGGAGCCATCCAAGGCAAATCAGGCACCACCCACAAAGCATTATTCTTCACCAAACCTCAGGAGGCTGAGGATCAGAAGATAAGCTTGCACAAGCCAACCAGGAAGAAGCTGAAATTGGAAGTCCGCTTTACTTCTGAGACACATAACCTCATTCTTGTTAGCAAAGAAGACTTGAGCTGGTATCTTATGCTACAAACTGATATAGCTGCATGGGGATAGAAGAGGTGTGAGAGGAGATGTGACAGGAAGTCTCAAGGTGATGAAAAGGACATTGAGGATGAGTGGGTAGTGGATATATCTACACCACAAAGAGGTTAATACCAAATACAACAAAATATTCTGTGCATCTGTAATAAGGCAAACTACTGGATGAGAACCTGTGAAACATGAAAATGGAAACTTGTTGAAATCTCGAAGTACCTCCAAGGACTTTCTACTTGAGAATTTCTAGGTCTGTGTTTCCAGCCCAGGCTATTCTCATCCAGCTGTCACGACCATCTATACTTCACCTGGCCATGCTTCCTCCATCTTCTTGCACCCAGTGCTACCCTTATGTACCTATCACAAGAGTAGCCCTATCTGCTCAGTGTACAGCTGGGGTGACTTCCTGTCATGGATTCTTTAACACCTGCATGCCTCACTTTTCACAGGCTCCTACAGTGCTCCATAAGCCCCTGTCTCTGACAAACCTAACTCTAACATCTGTTATATCTTCCCAGGGTTCCTGCAGCAGCCTACAGGGCTCTCACCTCTACCTCTAATTCATTCTTCCCAGTTAATGCCCTCTACCTATAATGAAGACATGGTTCTGTTAGCTCCTTCAAGCTCTCCCTGACTCCACTATCTATGAAGCCTCATATCAACATCCTTGGTGGCTCCTACCCTGTTCCTCCAAGCCATGCTATCTATGCTTCAGGCAGTGCCTGTACCCCCTAGGTTGTACTTGCTTTGTACTTGTTATTGATTAAGTGTGACGGTCTTTGCAGGATTCACAGAGTGAGCACCTGACCCTCAATATAATAGTGTGGCACCTCAAGAGGTGATTGGATAATGAGGCGCTGAGCTGAAAGTGCTGGTGGGAGGTTGCACCCAGTTAGAGGAAGTCACTTCAAGTGACTTTAAAAGGTATATGCTGTCCTTAGGCCTTTTTCTCAGTTTGTCTCTATGTCTGTCTGTCTGTCTGTATGTATGTATGTATGTATGTCTGTCTGTCTCTGTCTATATCTCTGTCTGTCTATCTCTCTTACTATCTATCTCTCTGTCTCTCTTATTTGCTGGCTGTATTTCTCTGCTTCCTGGATGATGAGCTAAGCAGGTTTTTTTTTTTTTTTTTTTTTTTTTTTTTTTTTTTTTTTTTTTTTTTTTTTTTTTTTTTTTTTTTTTTTTTTTTTTTTTTTTTTTTTTTTTTTTTTTTTTTTTTTTTTTTTTTTTTTTTTTTTTTTTTTTTTTTTTTTTTTTTTTTTTAGAATAATAAGCTCCCTTATTACACGAGTTAAACCAGGAGGGAAGGTCTATCTGCCTTTCAGGGCCTTCATTTTCCTCAGATAGAATTCCAGCTCTTTGCCCTCTAGCACACAGCCATCTGCTCGGCCACACTGGCCTGGTCTTGATGCAATGCAGGCAAGAAGCTTGCCCTGCTGGAACTGCTCTTCCAGAAGACTACTGACTTTGGCATTCTTTTTCCTTTCATCATACTTCTTTTGAATTTTCTTTGATTGTTTTTTGTTTAAAATCTCCTCCTCCTCAGGAGTCAGCTTGGCCCCCTTTTTTCAGCCCTGGGGCAGTGCATAGTGGGATTCGTACCACTGTTGGTATGGCATGCTATCGATGAGCACAGTGCAGTTCTTCACCAAGGTCTTGGTGCAGACCAGCTCATTATTGGATGCATTGTAAACATCAATGACCCTTGTTTTTTGAGTACAACACTCAGAGCCCCAGGAGAAGTTTCTCACATCTAGCCGCAAGACTTGGTACTTCTTGTTGCCTCCTCAAACTCAAACTGTGTGTATGCGGTGGGCACCAATCTTAGTATTGGCAGCAGGGCATCCCAACTCACACTTCTTCTTCTTGTGATAGGGCTTTTTTTTTTTTGCCCCTGGTCTTGTGGCGCTTGTGCCAGTTGTTCCAAGAGATACCCATTGCTCAGTGTCGGCTGGAAAGAGAGCTAAGCAGTTTTACACTGCTACTTCTTCCATCCTGATGTTTCTGTATCACCAAAAACTTAAGCACAATGCAGCTAGCTAGTCATGAACTAAAACCTCTGAAACCATGAGCCACAGAAGGACTCCCACTAGGTAACACAGCCTGCCAGCAGTGCCAGGGACTGAGGCCCAGCCTTTGTATTGTTTATTATCTTTTATTTTTTAGTAAATAATTAACAACAATGATGAGGTTGGGAATTTCAAAATCTATTGGCCAGAAGGTATTTCAGTAGTTCCCACTTCTCTCCCATGCCTGTACTTGCTCTTCTAATTCTCTTCTTTTCATATACTTTTTAACCTCTAAGTCCTTTCTTTTCCAAAAAATAAGAATCGCTTCCAGCCTTGTGACCTACCTAGAATGTGACAAGCCCTAAAACATAAATTTGAAAAAGAAACTAAGATTTTTTTTTTCTGTTTTTACTCATGGTTGACTGTAGTATTTTTTATTTTATTTTATTTTTTTATTTTTTGCTTCTGGGGACATTTCAGACCCAAGGTATAGAAAGATGAGGCCATGGCACTCCTGGAGTACAGAGGAAGAAGAGCGGGATCAGACCCTGGATTGGGATCACAGCACTTCCATTTTCCAGCAGTGTTACCCTGAGCCTTATAAGGAAACATCAGGCGTGACCCACAGGGGGGACACAGGACATCTTTGCACCTGTCCTCATTCCTCTAATGTTACTCTCTCAGCTATAAAGGTGGCTCTTCAAGGCAGGGGTGTGGCTCTGGGGCAGGCATTCTCAAGGTCCTGGGATCAGTCTCACATACTACAAAAAAAAGAAGTGATCTTTGTGGCAGTTGCAGCCACTGAGCCCACTCTGCTCTGTCACCCAGTGATTCTATTTTAAACATTTCTCCATTTTTCTCATAAGTAATTTCTCTGCGTTGCGGTTTGCCTTTGCTTTTCCCTGAACACAGCTTGGTGACTCCATTGCTGGTGCCTGTGGAGGTTTGACCAGGACGGCAGGCTGCACCAAGTGCAATGCCTTCCTTTCACATTTGCTCCTTAAGAGAAGATGGGGATTAAAAAAATCTGAAGAGAGTTGCTGTCTCTCGTATTGCTTGTGTGCAGTGTAGGGCATTAGATCAGAGATGAACTGATGCCTGCTCTTCCAGATCCTGCTATCTAGCTTTTCTGAATATGCTCTTCACTGCTGACAAGCAGGCTTCTCACCTGACCCAAATCAAAGTGGCTGTGATGGTTTGGAGGGTTAGCACTGAACAGTTGTGAATTTTAAAATACCTCTAATTTCTTCTAGTATTTCATGACACAGAAGAGACATACATCAAGAGGGAACACAGACTGGTTTGTCCCTGTTTTTTTGGTTTGGCTTCATGCTGGAGACCAACCCTGGTATTTGTGCTTCTGAGGGCAAGAACTCTAATTCTAAGGAACACCCTCCAGGCCCTCTTTCTGCCTGCTCTTTTGAGATGTGTTTTTGTTGTGTTGCCCAGGCTGGACTTTAACTTCTGAATTCAAGGGTTTACCCCTATCCTGAGTCACAGGGTCTACAGGTTTGCACCACCCCACCCAACTTGCTTTGTCCTTTCTCTTAACGACTTATTGATGTGACACTAAAGTCACTGTAATCACAGCCAGATGGCCACCTCACTGGTCTTCCTTCCCTCTTCTTCTGCCTGCTTACTTCCTTTTCCTGTCTTTCTTTCCTTCCTTCCCTTTCTCCTTTCTTCCTTCTCTCTCTTTCCTTTTGCTATTGGTTAAAGTATACAATGAATAGAAGGTAAACAATAACAGCAACTAGAGTTTGACCCTTTGACTACCCAAAAAGGCTGACAACTTGGCAAAATGGGAAAATATATATATATATATATATATATATATATATATATATTTTTTTTTTTTTTTTTTTTTTTTTTTTTTTTGAGGAACCAGGGATTGAACTCAGGCCCTTGGGCTTGCCAGTCAAGCACTTATTTTACTGAGCCTTCTCCCCGGCCCCCTTAGCCATGTTTATACCTTCACATGAAGTTGGTAAGTCCAGTGCAGCTCATAAGAAACTCTCAGGGAGGACTGTGGAAAAGCCTTTTTTTTTTTTTTGGTGATACTGGCAATTGAGCTCAGGGCCCTGCACTTGCCAGGCAGGTGCTTATTCTACTGAGCTGTCTCCCCAACCCTGGAGGCAGGACTATGAGGCAATGAAGGCAGGAGGCAAAACACAGAAAGCAGTCTTGATTGGAGAAAGAAGCTGCCCAGTGAGGGCAGTGCCTTTATTGGCTGATGTCAGATGAAGCTCCTCGGCTAATGATTTGTTCACCTGGCTCACCTCTGGCACTTTGTGTTCTCAGTCAGGGCTGGCCTTGCTGTAGTCCTGCACAGGTTCAGCTGCTTCCTATGTGAAAGTCTGCTTCCAGGAATGGTGTTTCTAACTCATGCTATAGTGAGGATGACTGATAAAAACTGGTGAGTTGCTGTCCAAGAAGTATTTTCACTTTCATTATATTCAGAAGCCAAAGGACCTCAAGCATTT
The DNA here is from genome assembly GCA_004027165.1 of Ctenomys sociabilis. NCBI lineage: Eukaryota > Metazoa > Chordata > Mammalia > Rodentia > Ctenomyidae > Ctenomys > Ctenomys sociabilis. The sequence continues at coordinate 20,546 of PVKA01006637.1, read as the reverse complement.
TAGATGGATGTCAGATAAGAGACATATTCTGAGCCAGAAACTCCTTCTAAGGTCTGTGAAGTTGTTTCCAAGGTATCCTGGGAGGAAAATAATTGAAACCATTATCTTATTTATTTATTTATTTATTTTGGTATTTTTGGAGACTGAACCTAGGGCCTTACACATGGTAGGCAAGCACTCTATAACAGAGTACCATCCCCAACCTTGAAATACTTGTTTTTCATCTACATTTATTACTTGGAAAAAATAAACATAAAAATGAAAATTTATTACAAATGTATTAATTAAAATGTTTTCAAAAGCAAAATATGAAGAACTGGCCCAACAGAGGGGCTTCACGCCCACCTGCCCAAGGTTGCCACCTGAAGCTTGCACTGCATTGGTATGGGCCGGCTTGCAGGGCACCATCCTTGGCCCACATTGAGGGCCTGTAGGAGGTTTCTCAAGGCACAGAAGATGTGCCCTGGGAATCAGTGGAGAATGAGATTTTGCTCTCAGAGAAGTAAGGTACTACACTCTAAAACCTTAAGGCAAAGTATTCAAAAAGTTGGATCCCCCAAGGGCCTGAAGCTTCTGGGGATACAGAGAAATGGAGAAAAGGGGTTGCAAGTGAACCTCTAATCCTGAGAAAGTTGAGTCAGACAGAATCCAAGATTCAAGAAATAAAAAAATGAGAAAGAAATAGCCTCTATCATGCTGTGAATTCTCCCCATTCATTGAATAAAGATAAAGAGCTGCTCTATTTCATTGGTCATCCCCCCTCATATAAACCCCACATTATGCAAAAAGTGGATAATGGTCTCTTTTATACCCAAGTAAGAGCTGGGGTCCATGATGACTAAGACTCACACACATTTTGCTACGTATTCTCTGCTCTTGACCATGAGACTGAACTGAGGCAGTGAGTTTCAAGGAAGGTGATGACCATGAGACTTCAGCCATGGCCACTTGGGGTAGAGGTGGCAGAGGAGGGGCTGGGCAGGGTAGACACCAAGTTGGCACTGCCTGTGTGTGCCATGATGAGTGTGGTGCGAGATCACAGGATGAGGACACCAGTCCTCGAGGGAAGGATGCAGAGTCTCTGGAAGCCAGCCAGAGAGAGGACAGGCATCCCTAGTGACTTCCTTAGTGGAGCTTGAAGGCAGCAGAAACTACAGAGAGTTTGAAGAAGCTCAGCTTAACTGAGAGGAGGCTGTGAAAGCAGCACATGGGGTAGGGTGAGTGCTGCCTGCTCTGTGGAGGTGCTGGGCAGCCGCTGAAGAGCTAAAAGCCATGCATTTTTATGTGATGAAAGCAAGCTGGGTACTGTTTTTCACTGTGCTGAGAGGATCTTGGTGTCACCAGCATAGAAGGAAAAAATAGGGAAAGGTGCTCTGTTGGATGGGAAGGTGAATGTGAACCAGATGGCGGCTCCCAGAGTGCAGCTGATCTTTGTTTCTTCACAAGACCTTCCTGAGAAATCACATCACATTAAGTGCATGGGAGGTGAACTTCACTGTATTGTTTCTAGAGAGCTTCGAATGGAAATCTACATTTTGTGCTTAAGATGCTGTTTTGGTTTGGCTCCCTTTCCTTGCAACTTATCACACAGTCAGCTTCAGTCTGACTCCACTGAAGCCCCAGGATGTCCGTCAGGTCTGTCAGTGACCACTGTGGCAGTTGCTGCTGTAGCGTGCTGGTGAATGGACTCTTCACTTCTGGTTACTAATAGGACTGCTTTTATTTGTTAACTTCCCACTAATTTCCAAAACAATAAGGGCAAACCATGAAATGGGACCAGGGTGGAGTGGGGTGAAAACTGTCTCACAGTTTATCTACAGGTCTTCCCAACGTGGCTGCTTCTTTTGGGACGTGTCCCAGTGTCACTGTGAGCCTCATGCTCCTTCTCAGGTCCACATAAAACAGCATCCTTTACCTCCCTAAACTGCATTCATCACACAGACAACCTTTGCTGGTATTTATAGCATTTAAAAAGTGTCTCTCTTGAGCTGGTGAGACAGCTCGCAGCTCCTGCTTAGACAAGCTTAGGCAAGTGCAGGGCCATAGGTCAATCCCTGGTACCACATAGTGCACCAGCCCTGACCCCAGAGTGCACCGAGCTGGCCACAGAGTCCCAGCATAGTGGCGCCTGTGATCCCAGTGCTGGGGAGGCTGCAAACAGAAGGATCACTGTGAATCTGATCTGCGTAGCGAGACCCTGTAACAACATTAAATACAAATACATTAAAAAAAAAAAAAAGGGATCTGTCTTTCTACTGAATGCAAAAACCTCTGAGCTTTTCCTTAATTGTTTTCAAAAGGCATGCCAGAGTTCTATCCCTGGACTCAACACATTTGGAAGCAATAAATCGTTGCAACTTCATGGAGCAGGCATCAGCTTCCTCTTAAAGGCCTGAAAATAAGCCCAGGTTGGCTTATATTTTGCTCAAAGTCCAACACCAGTACATGGCTGGAACTGGAACTAAACCCAGACTGCTTTGTTGACTAATTTTTGATCTGGGTCCACCTAAAAAATCAAGCTATAAGAGCTGGAGACTGGCTCAGTGGTGGAGAACTTGCCTAGGTTTACAAAGCCCTGGTTTCATCCTTATTGCTAGAAAAATTTTTAAAAAGGAAGGAAAGAAAAATTGTGCCAGCACACAGAAAGGCATCATCTTTGTGGCAAATCTGGAAACCTGTGGTGTTCATATGGGGATGCAGTGGCCACACAGACACCTCCATGGGGTGCACAGTAGGGCGGCTCCGCCTGCCACTGCTTACCTATATACACAATGTTCCATGATGTCCTCAGGTGCGGGTTATCTAGCCCATCTGCTCATGCTGAAAGGATGCAGTGACAGTTTAGTGGCTCCAAATGTGCTATGTAGTCATAGGGCCAAGTGAATTACAAATGTAGGTAATTCCCTATTATGAGAAATGGACTTTAGGGGCCTGTGGGTTCCCACGTTGAGAAACAATTTCAGTAGACTGATGAACAGTATCCTGTATCTGCTGAGTTTGCTTTGCATAAGGATTTGTTTAGTTAATAACTGTCCTTACAGCTCCCACAGAGTCTTCTTTGGCAAGCATGCCCTCCTGTGGCTCAGAGAGGATGTGTTGCCTTGGTATGACCTAGAGGATGGCTTTGTGTTCCTTCAGTGTCTTGAAAGACCCGACCTAGGTTACTTAAGGAAGTGCTCTTCTACCTCCTTTGGCAGAGAGAAAAGCCATACCTCTCTGCCATTAAGAACGAGCCCAACTGGAAAGTAAGTTCCAGGAGGCACTGTTGATACCATTCACTAGGCAGAAGGTGGTGGGAAGCTGTGAAGTTGAGAGGAATGAACATATGGCCCAAAAAGACAGCCTGGGGACAATGGGGCTAGAAAAGGCTCCTGTGAGTAGTTTCCTCCTTAAAGTATTATTTTTTACTTTAAGTCAGTGTGTCTGTGGTGGGAGGAAGGCCACACAGTAGGTTCACTCTGTGTTACTGGGGCCAGGAGTAAACTAGCCGGTCAGGAAAGGAATCAGTTGTAATCCATTTTGTTAGCATATTGGCATATGTATATAATATGCAAATATGGGGATGATTAGTCTCTCATGTCCTAGCAGTTGCTAAACATTTGCTTTCTCTCCACTGTTCTGAGGGAGTCATTTAAGTCCTGAGTACAAATAAAGCATTCATTTTTCAAATTAGATATTTAAGCTGTTCCTTAAATACACATAGAGAAAATAAAACAAAACAAATACCATCTCTTCCAGGAACAGAATTCTGTTTCCCAGGGTGCCACTTGTCACTTTGAACATGGGAGAAGGTGGACCTTTCTCCTACCAGGTTTCTTTCCTCTGGGCCACTCTAAGACCTGGACCTTCCCCAGTACCTTGTTCTTGTCAGGTAACAGGATGCAGACCAAGTGGCTGAATCTACATGAGTGCTGGGCACTGGTGTTCGTGTGGTGGTAGTTCTCACTTGTTCTTCAGTCATTCTGTGACTTACCTATTGTGATTTTAATTTAGGCCATAAGAATCTGTAGCCAAGATTTTTAGTCTTCATCTCAGACTGTCTGTCGTGATCATTTTCATGCAGACTAGATGCTTCCGAACATTTCTTTCTCAGTGCTGAGTCTTTTACTCAAGGCAAGTCTTGACCAAACCTAAATACAGTTAGAAGGGCAGGACTTCTTTTTAAAGGAGGGTGGGCTGGGTAGGCTCTGGGGCCTGCCCCCTCCCTCCGCTTCATACTGAGTCCCACATGGGCTCCTAGGGACACATTTCTCCCTCATTGTCCTCTCATTTGGTGGTACTTGTTTGTAGTGGATCCCTATTAAGAAATGTAACCTACTGTTATTTTTCATAGGTCCCATATTTGCTAGTTTGCCTACACTCTAAAATGTATTAGTAACCACAAATGAGTGCGCATAATGACTTTGAAGTCATCTGTAGATACCTACAGGGTAGTGAAACATTTGACTCACCTGGATATGCACGCTGCCTGCAGAAGCTGAACAAGTAGGTACTTTTTCTCGAGGTCTGTTTAGTGGTATATTTTTTCCATTTTTGTGCTTTTTGCTGGTGATTCCTTTTCTTTGGGGGAGGTATGGTATTGGAGATTGAAACTAGGACCTGATGCTTCTTTAAGTTGTCTGTCACTGAACTACATCTCCAGCCCTATTTTATTTTATTTTATTTTATTATTTTATTTTACTTTGAGACAAGGCCTCACTAAGTCACTAAATAGCGTGGTCTGGGCTTGAATTTGTGACCCTCCTGCCTGATCCTCCTAAGTAGCTGGAATTAAAGGTGTGCCCTACTTTTTCCCCCAGCCTTTGTTGGTAACTTTAGTGTCAAATGTCCCCAAGCATAGTGCTTGGCTATGGTTTAGATCTTGAATGTCCCCCACAACTCTTATGTGCTTAGAAATGGGGCTTTTGGAAGGTGACTGAATTATGGTAGGGGAGGATGTTAGCTAACTTGCTGTAAGGAGGCAGGGCCTGATTAGAGGTGGGTCACTAAGGGTTGTTCTCCCTCCCAGAACCCTCCCCTCTCTCACAAGCTTCCTGTTCACCATGATATGAGCAGCTTTCCTCATCCAGACCCTTCCACTATGCTGTTTCTACCTTGGAACCAGCCAAAATAGATTGTAAGGTAAGTCGAAAATAAGCTCTCCCTCTTTTAAGTTGTGTTATATGTTGTACTCCAACAAGAAAGTGACTAAGCAGAGCTGAAGTGCTATATGGTCTTTTTAGGCCTGAGAAAGTCATGACAGGCCCCACCAAGAGAGGACCTGTGCTAGGTGAGCTGCAGTCAGGAATACATTCAACATTAGTGAGCTATACATGTATTAAAAATATATGGGGGCCGGGAGATAGCTCAGCAGTCTAAGTGCCTGCCTGTCAGGTGCAAGGACTTGGGTTCAGTCCTCAGTACTGCATTGCATATTGTTATCTTTAAATTAGATACCTAGAGTACAAGATCCAAACATTTAATTGTCCAAACAATATTAGCACAAACCTTTGTCTTGAATGAGCTAAGACAGATTAGTAAGATAACTTTCTTAACTATCTTGCTTTCCCTTTCCACTTTTCTCCTTCCTTCTCCCAGTTTCTCTTTCCTTTTGAACAGTATCTTCTCATTTTACAATATTCAAAATGGATCAAAAAGTCTAAATCTTAAAACAGAAACATTAAATCTGTTGGAAAATAGAAGAGATAAAACTCAAAGACATTGGTGTAGACAAAGATTTTATGAGTAAAATCCTGTTTGCACAGAATGGACAGTTGGCATCTCATATCACTAGAAAAGCTTTTGTGCAACAAGAGAACCACCAACAGAGTTAAAAGACAATGTACAATGTGGGAAAATGTTTGCCAGCTGTTCCTCAGACAAAGGATTACTGTCAAGAGCATATAAAAAAAAAAAGAAAACCTCAGACTTCCCAAATTTCAAGACCCAACCCCAAAATGGACATCTGAGATGAATATACACTCCTCAGATGAAGAAATATGAACCACAAATAAATAAATGGAAAAATGTTCAACACCATTGTTCATCTGAGAGATGAAAATTAAAACAAAACTGAGAATCTATCCCACCCCAGAAAGAATGGCTATTATTAAGAAATCAACCAATAACAAATGCTGATGGGAGTGTAGACCAGTACAACTCTGTGGAAATCAATGTGGAGATTCCTCAAAACTTAGCATTGGCGGTTCCATTTGACTCAGCTATTCCCTTTTTGTTTTTTTTTTCTCAGAAGAATTAAAAACACCATACTACAGCGACACATGTGCACTCATGTTTATGGAGGCACAATTTGTACAAGCTAGATGTTGGAAACAACCAAAATGCCTACCACCTGAGGATGAATAAAAGAGATGTGGTCTTTTTAATACAATGGAATACGATTCAGTCATAAAGAAGGATAAAATTCAGACTTTTATAGATAAATGGCTTTTAGGACTAGACTTATAAGTGAAATAAACCAGACTCATATGTGTAAACATTGTATTTCCTCCCTAATAGGAGAAGTTGAAAGGCTAAATAAGATCCAAAATGTACAGTAGGTATTGTAAAATGGGAAGATATAATTCATTCTGTGCATTTTAAAAGAGTTTTACTTATGTGGTCTCTTTTGCATATTATAACTCCTCTGAGTAGCTAAAGGGCACATTCTATTTTCTGTCTAATTGATCAGAAAACGGAGACATGAAATACTCTAGTGATTTGTTCAAGGTCATGCAATTTTAATTTACATTTGAGGTACGTTACTTCTAGCACACAGTAAATTTCAGCACTTGTTATCCTAGTTTTTCAATGTGCAAACCAATGTCAAGAGCAGTTCATGATGGCACAGATATATTCTCTGTTTTTACTGAGACCCTGTAGACCCTGTACTAAATGCATAAAATAGACCCAACCCCAAAATGGACATCTGAGATGATATATGCTCCTCAGATGAAGAAATATGAACAACAAATAAATGTTTTCCTCCTGTTTTCAGCCTCCCAGGTGCTGGGATTACAGGCGCACACCACTGCACCCAGTCTTAGTCACTGTCTCAGTGCACCCTGGGGATGGGACTAGTGCAGCATGCCAAGGATGGAACCCCCTCCCTGCGCTCTGCGTAAGCAGACACTTTATTCTTCATTTAACACTTCTATGACTGTTGCAATATTTTTACTTGACTGTAGTTTCTCTAAAATTCAAAGCTCCCTTCAAAACATTTGACTAAAATATAGCAAAACTAGTGTTTGTTTCAAGATGATTGAAATGTTTTCCATGGATGGAATCCAGCCACATGAGTAGAAATGAAAGCAATTGCTGCCCCTTCTGGGAACCTTTCTACAGAGATTACTAAAGTCAGGAATAAACCAGAAATGAGAAACAGATAGGATGGAAGGATGACCTTTTGTGTAAAATTGAAATAATTCCTTTCCATGTTCACAATCCCCATTTTGGTGCTAGATCTCCAAGTTTAAATGATAGGCTCCTCCTGGACATAAGAATCTCCATGGTAGGATTTTGATGATACTGTGGTCCATATGGTGATATTTGGCTGTAAGTTTAATGAAGCATAGTAAGCACCTTCAAATGGCAGCTGCTATAGGCTGGCTGGAGCTGAGAGATACCAAAGGAAGGTACAGTCTATGAGTCATTGAGGGCTAAGTCCCTATGATATGATCATAGCCATCTCCCCATGGTCGGGACTCATACACCTTTACTTCATGTGTGGCTCAGGCCAATGCAGATTCTCCTTACTACATGATGCTGACGTCTGGGAGAGACTTGGTGGCTCCTTCATGAGGCTGGGGCCTGCCCTGTGCTTTGCACTGGGCTGTTTGCCTCCACATGAAGAGCTGATCACCCACCCACATGAAGGCCAGAAAATAGCCAAGAGCCCATTTAATGCTGAGACACACATGTGTGTGCAGATTTATGCTTGTGTCATCAAAGTGCAGGGATTCAGAGTGAGGGCAAGAGTCCTTCCAAGCAGTGGGGTTTTCATGAAGATGGCGTGAGCACTTTAGGGTTTCTTTCATAAGTGATGTGGCTGTCAAGTTGTTTTCTGGGAGGAAAATAGCTTTTTTAATAGAGAAACTTCCCTGGCTAGTTGACAAAGCTTTTTTTCTTGACTAAAAGTAGTTCCTTCTATTATATCCTGGAGTGTCTGGCTGTCCTGGTGGAGACATATGAGCACCACTGCAGGCCTGGAATATCCCAAGAGGGCAAGAATAGCCATAATAAGAGCTGACTTCTGTCACTCTGGTCCCTGCAGTTGTTAGGAATGCTTTGCCTCAGAGGCAGGCAGCTTGGAAACCAGTCAATATGGAGTCAGAAACACTCATCTCCTCCTCTCGGACTCAAGTCTTTCTCTTCACAGCTTCAGCTCTTACCTCTAAGTCTTTGTAGCTAAGACAGATTTATTTCTGTAAAGATTTTCTACCTTCTTGGAGGCCACAGACCTGCGAATCCATAACATCCTAGAGGCATGGAGAACTTGGACTTGTTGGGGTTCCTCATTGTCACGTTAAACTACAATGTGACCATTGTGGGTGAGTGTTTGGAGAACTCCAACTTCTGCTCTGCTGTTATTGTTGCTTTGCTTGAACTACATCTGAAACTACACATCTGCTCAGAGTGTATCCAGTTTTAGCTTTCCTGGTCACTTCTAAGGACAGTGTGTGGCTGGAGGACAGGGAGCTTGGGGACAAGCTATTCTCCAAGCACACCACACTCCACCATCACTGAATGCAGCTTTGAGGTGAGCCTGGCCCTTGGCTGTCTCCTCACTAATGAAGCCAGTGGAAGGGAGGTACTTGTGCCATCTTCTTTGGCTTGGTAACAGGAAAACAATGATTGTAGTGAAAGATAATGAGAAAGTGTTGCTGGGTCATGCTTCCTTCTCAAGCATCTGGTTTTGTTTTTGTGCTTGAAATTTAAATTTATAAAGATGAGTAGTTCTTCTTGGGTGCCTTGTAGTTTAGCTCATAATTTTTATTTGTTGTTTATTGTTTTTTGCAATGCTGGTGATGCAATCCAGGGCCTTACACATGCTGGGCAAGTGCTCTATCATTGAATTACACCCCCCAGGTTCCCCCCTGGTTATTAACAAAATACATAATAATGATTTCTGTCTTTGACATAGATGAGTCAAATTTCAGAGAGCTGTGGGCATCAAGGCAAAAGGGATTGGGGAAGGAAGGAATTAATACGTACCTGAGATGGGGTTGGTGTTTTTCTTTCCATTATTTTGTAGAGTTTAAACAAAATGAGCCTCCTGTTAAAAGTTTAACTTGGTGCCATCATCTAATGATAATCATTGAATTCAGCTGCCTTCATTTACATTAGGCTTTGTTTTTCTAATTTCAAATGATGCTTTATCTTGTCACAAAATTTAATTTTTACAAGTTATTTTGGCTGTGTTTTAAATGTATTCCAAAGTAGGTCACCTATGATGTGAGAGTGGGGTTTGAAATTATTTTGATTGTTTAGATGCATTCATTCATGCAAAATTGACAAAAAGCAAACATTATTTCACAGAATAAGGGAAATTAGTGAAAAGTTGAGCGTTCTTAAAGGAGTTCCATTTCAAGGACAAAAGCACAACCATAAACACGTCCTGTGATTGATCTCATTAGCCACTGCCATAAATGAGGAAGACACTGAAATGAGCAGCTTGCATTTTTCTCTGCACAGTTACAGGAACATGCTACAATCTTTAAAAAAAATGTTATCCTCATAAGATGAGTAAGATATCATTTACATCATTGATTTGCTCAACTGAACTTTCTTTCTGGACATTTTAGTCCAAAAGATATAAACAAATGTCTAAACGAGTGGAGTCAGATGAAAACACTTTTAGTATATAATGTTCTTTTTTTTATTAGTACATGTTTGTAGTACATAACAATCTCATTTTATTGTAGGGAGTTGGTATAATGTTCTTCAAAAATCTGCTCATCTAGAAGCATCTTACAAATCAGTTCAGTGTAGTATCTAGGACATGCTAAGTGCTTGATAAATAAATAGCACATGAACAAGGCAGCTGATACTCCTGCTATGACTAAACAGATGCCTACTGACTTCTCTGGTTTCCACCCAGGAAATATTTAAAAGCTGTTGTTGAGATAAAATCTCAAGTTTGCTTTATTTCCAATTCTGGAATTAGGCAACCCTTCCGCCCATGCAGTGGCGGCAGTGTTCCCAGGAGGTGCTGATGAGGTGGTGACCAGGCCCTTCCTATTTGCTCTTTTTCAGGAAAGCTCTGGCTCCTCTTCACCGTGCTGCTGAGGATGGGTGTGGTCCTCCTGGCCGGGTACCCGATCTACCAGGATGAGCAGGAGCGCTTTGTCTGCAACACTCTGCAGCCAGGCTGTGCCAATGTTTGCTATGACATCTTCTCCCCTGTGTCCCAGCTGCGGTTCTGGCTGGTGCAGGGGGTGTCTGTGCTCCTTCCTTATGCCACGTTTAGTGTCTATGTCCTCCACAAAGGCACCCAGCTTGCCACCCGCGGAGCCTGCTGGTCAGCTGGAGGTACCCTAAGTGTGCCAGACTTTTCCTGTGGCTACCTCATCCACCTGTGCTTCCAGACCCTGGTGGAGGCTGCATTTGGGACCTGGCATTACCTGTTTTTTGGGTTCTTGGTCCCTAAAAGATTCTCTTGCACGCACTCTCCATGCTCCAGTGTGGTGGATTGCTACGTCTCTCGGCCCACAGAGAAGTCCATTATGATGCTTTTCACCTGGACCATGAGTGTTCTCTCCTTCCTCCTCAGTGTTGCAGATCTGCTTTGCAGTGTGCAGAGAAGGATTAGCAGGAGGCAAGGCCCTAGGCAATGGGCGAGCAGCCCCTACATCAAAGAGTGTGGAGTCAGAGCATCTCCTCCAGACCACACTAAGGGGAGCAGGCCCAGTGAGGAGGATGAGGTTGGCAGGTGGGAGGAAGGGGCGTTGCCTTCTCTCCCTGAGGGGTGGGCTGGGGGTCAGAGTACCAATTGCTCCAGTGGGCAGCCTGCTGCATCAGGCTATGTAGCACCGCTGGAGGAAGATGGGAACGAGAGGTTGCCCTCAGCCAGTGACAAACTGCCCATGGCTCACAGAGAGCCTGGAAGCAGATGCTCCAGAGAGGCCACCCAGGACCCAATGAGCAAGGGCCTCCCCCGGTCAGAGGTATGTCCCTTTGCCTCTCAGAGGCATCTAGCCAGCCACTATTCATCTTGCCTGCTACAGACCCCTGAGCAGCTGGCCCCCTCTGGCAGTGTCCCTTACCTGAGAACCAAAAAGTCTGAGTGGGTTTGAAGAGAGTGCACCATGCTGTGCCCAGTGAGCCTAGGTCCACAGCAAGGTGTTGTCCTGGGCCAGGGGTTCTGCTATGAAGATGCTGGCCAGCACAGCTGATGCTCAAGTAAGTTCTTGGTAGCAGGAGAACTGTCAGAAGGACAGACAGACTTCCTGGGAGACCAGATATGGATTTGATTTTAATAACACTTTCTCTTGAAAAAGTGGTTGACATTTAATGCATGTCACTAGCTAAAATAATTAACAGGAGAATGCAGAGTTGCTGATTCTCGTGAGATTATTGTGTGTGCTACACCCTCACTGGACCTATATCTTGTTCTTTATCATGGTGTGTGGTGTGTGCCTAATGTAAAACGTGCTGTCTTACACGAATAGAGCTCAATATGCTTTGATTTTTCTGGTGAACTGTTAGGATTTGGCTTTGGTTTGGTTGATGAGAGGTATAACAATGCATGCCATCAGTAGAGACATTATTAGTTTGCCTTTTAATAAAGTGAACATTGAGTGCAATGCAGTAACATACTTCCTGCTCTGTGGTGTGAAGTGGCACATGCAGAGAATGGAACTCAGAGACAGGTGGCTTGGGGTGTCACATAGTTACAGCGTAGGCTGGCTATATGAGGTGTAGGTGAGTCCAGAGCTTGCTGACCCTCCACATGTAGCTGAGTGGCCGCCCTCCCCCTGGGAAGGCAGGACTTTTACTGTTGATGAGTAGTTGAGGATTTGTCACAAGGTTTTCAGCCCAGGACAGTGCAGTTATGATTGGCCTCAGAGCCTTACTGTAGTGCAGAGGAGGAGAAAGACTTTTTTTTTTTGAACTGGGGATTGAACTCAGGCCCTTGCGCTTGCCAGGGAAGTGCTTATTCCATTGAGCCATTTCCCCAGCCCTGCGGAGAAAACCTTTGAGGACTGTATTTAAGCTTTCTGAAAAAACCACTTCCGGTCTTGGAAGAGCCAGAAGTAATGGTCTCCCTGCCCTTTTGGGTGTCACTGGTTCTGATTATCCTGCTTTCCCAGTTAAAGTATGACTCTACGCTCGACTAGAACTTTTTTGCTCCTTGAAATGAGCAGATGGAAGGACACCTGGTGCCTGGCAGGATAAACCAGCTCACCTTGGCAGAGAGAGGGGGAGCGAGCCATCTGGACTTAGTTCTAGACCTGAGGACTGTTCTCAAAGCCCCAAATATAGAATGGCTGAGGAACAGGATCCATCCTCCACTTCAGTGGTGAACCAATGCACTTATGAAAGCAATGGACTTCCGAACTGTTCTAAAGAGAACTTGGCAAAAAATATGTGACAGAGTGACAAGTGGTAACCTGTTAGATGTACCTATAGGATGTCAAAGAAATGGGATAAAATTTAGAAAAAAGAATTATACAGCTAGGTGCAATGGTGCACACCATAATAATATATTCTGGGAGGCTGAGGTAGGAGAGTCACATAGTTGAGCTCAGGAATTTAGCCATGTAGTGAGAGCCTGTCTTAGCATGAGACACACACACACACACACACACACACACAGATAGAGAAGAGACAGAGAGAGACAGACACAGAGACAGACAGAAACAGAGATAGAAAGAGACAGAGACAGACACAGACAGAAACACAGAGAGGGAGACAGAGAGACAGATACATAAGAGACAGAGAGTCAGAGAGACTGAAAGATAGACAGACAGAGGGACAGAGAGGCAGGGAATATGGTTTAGTGTGAAGGCTCTGGGTTCAATTGTCAGTATTAAAAAAACAAAAAAAGAATGGTCCCTAACTGATTTTTGCATAAGACAATTTGAATTAATGTGCTTATTTTACACATTCTCTCTTTCTCTTTCTACAACTCTCTCACTTTTGCTCCTGAAGCAACATAAATTTGTAATGCACGCCCCCAAATCTTGCTGCTCTCTATTAATGCCTGGCACAGCAGCTGCTTAATAAATGTGATGGTTGAGTCTTATATCCCTAAAGTATCAGAAGCAAATATCGATGTCCCACGTAGCATATAATTTGGGCAGGCTCTCCACAGCTGGACAAGGAGTCACCTTGAAGGGCTGCTTTGCCCTCAAGCCCTTCAGTGTGAGTGCGGATAATGCTTTGTGAGGTTAGGAACTTGAATCTGCAGATACCAGTGATGCGCCCCTGGGCAGGGCTGGGAAGTGGGGAGCAAGTGCTGCGGCTCTCTCCAGCCACGGCCCCGCTCCGGTGAGCTGAGCTCCTCCTCACACAGGAGCCCAGGCCCCGTGACTTCCGCATGAGTGACTACGTGCTGGCACTGGGAGGCTGCCTTGGTCTCATGAGCCCCCACACCCTATGAGAGAGGACCAGAACCCTGCAGCTTGCTCCATGGAAAACTGCAGGTGAGGCGCTCTGGGCTCTTACCTCATGTCTGCAGTTACGCGCAGCTCACTTCACTCTGTGAGGCCTCAGTTTCCTCCTCTGTTCAACTAAATGGTTTCATAATAGTCTGTAAAATTTAGGACTCTGATAATGAGATGTGTGATTGTTAGTTATTTTAGCTTAAATAAGGATTAATTTAGTCACTTTTTAACAGTGATTATATATAGATATAGATGTATAGATATATATATATAGGCTTGAACCCAGGAAGTAGTAAGCCATATCCTGAGCCCTTTTAAATTTTTATTTTGACCTTGCTCTTTCTAAATTGCCTAGGCTGGCCTCACACTTGCAATCCTCAGTCTCATAATTATCAAGCATGGATGTTAATAAGATTAAATGGTATGAGCAGGAGTGGCCTGTCATAGTGCATCTCCTATTGCTGAAATAAAATACCTGAAACTGGTTGACTCATAAAGAAAGCAAATTTTATTTCTTATGGATCTGAAGACTGGGTAGTCCATGATGGAGGCGAGACACCAGGGGAGGTTGTGTTTGCTGCATCACTACCTGGCCGAGGACATCACATGGAACGACAGAGCAAGGGAGGGAGGCACAAGTCCTTCTTTCTCTTCTTATGAAGCATGAGTGTCACCCATGGAGCTCAACCCTCACAACACTGTATAATCCTCATTACCCCCAGGCCCCCAGGGACCCCAGGGTCCAGAGCCTATTAGTATGAATTGGGAGTCTGTTTCCAGCAATGCACTTTTGGGGGACACAGTTCAACCCCAGCAGCCTGCATTGTCCTTAGAAGAACACCTGTCAAACGGAGGTGGGGGATCTCATGGAAAATGGGTGGGGCAGCAGGAAACAATTAGTGGCCCTCACAGCCTCCTGTGTGATGGATGAGGACTGGGTGGACAGACATGGGGACCATGGGCAGGGCCCCAAACTGTGAGGAGAGGAGCATTGGACCCCATCTAGCAGCATTCACGTCTGTCCCTCTTTATGCCTCCTTGGGGTCGGCACACTGAGTGCATCCCTCCTTCTCTTCCTTTTGCTGTCACACAGCGTAATGCTAATCTCTGTACTTAAATAACTTAGATTTGCAAGCCTCAAAGATCTATTTCTTTGAGAAATAGAGAATAGTCAGTTAAAACTATCATTAAGTCTTAACTATTCTTGAGATAATAGTCTTAATAGTCAGTTAAGAGAAAGGGGGAAAAGGGTTAAAAGAAATGCAGAGAATCATGTATTCAAAAGATTACAAGAAAAGCAGGGAATCATACAGCTCTCCTTTTCAAGATTTTAAACTTCCTCAACATTAGAAAAATAAAAGATGGGCTGGGAGTCTGTGCTCCTCCCGCAGAGCTACCAAGCACCTGGGCAGCACAAGTCAAGATCCTTGTAGCCAGCTTTAGCCACCAGTGCAGATGTTTTAGACAACACAAAGGAGATACTCATGACTGGGGAGTGGCACTGCCCCTAGGAGTGACTCAGGGACCCTCCAGCTAGGGGATCCTGCACCCAGAAAGACATAGGTCAAGTCCAAAGAGGGTACATGTAGCCATATTTTCTGCCTACACTCAATTTCAGCTGCAACAAAGGCCAAGAAAGATGGCCCAGGAGTAGGAAGGAAAATCTGGGAGAACATTAGCCAGTTTGTCTCAGGCAGAACTTTTTGGGTGATCTACTGCACAAGAAGCATCTGATCAATTCTGGGGACCAGCATATGGGCTTCCTAGAAAATACTAAGCAAAAACACTGGATCAAGCCCTTGAATGGGGGTATCTAGGCTGCAGGCACTTGCCTAGTACCTATGAGGTCCTGTGTTTGATCCCTAGCACTAATCAGAGAAAGCCTCTGGCTTTATTCTGGTTTACAATAAGCGTATCTAGTGGCATTTCCTCTGGCACTAGAACAGACAAAGTGAATAAAACAATATGAATTGGGGCTAGTACTCAGACTGCTCATACTTTGGGACTATCTTCTTTTTTTTTAAATGTGTTTAGTACAAGGTCTACAGAATCTCACTACACGGATCAGGTTCATAGTGAGCCTCCTTTTATCAGTCTCCCAAGCCCTGAGATTACAGGGGCATGCCACCACACCCAGTCTCATATGCAGTCTCAGCGCACCCCAGGGGCAGGGGCGGCATGGCACATGAGGGATCAAACTTCAGTCCCCGTGCCTACCTAAGCAGGCACTTCAGTCTGCTGAGCTACCTGGCTGGCCCATAATTTTTTTTTTTTTTTTTTTTTTTTTGTGGAGGGCTGGTTCAGTCCACCATGAGGGAAGGGCTGGCACAGGCTGTGGTGGCAAGTAGTCAACCGTGGTCCCTTGCGCCTGCCTAAGCTTCTTTAGATGGCGAGCTATCTCACCAATGGGACTATCTTCTTAGTTTGTCATGTACATTGAAAAGAGACTGTAGTTTATGTGTGTGTGTGTGTGTGTGTGTGTGTGTGTGTTTGTGTGTGCACATACGCACATGTCCACATGTGTGCTTTCATTTAGTCTTTTGGATTTTGCATGCTACAAAGAGCTCATGAGAGACTAGTGTCCAGGAGGCTCTAAGGTATCTGGTGGTGACAGAATCCAACCCCACTGGGGCATCCAGACTCTGAACCAGCATGCACAGCTGGCTACCTGCAGAGACAAAAGGGAAAGAGATCATGAGTCTTAGAGGGATTATGTGAATAAAGCAGTTTGTGCTTAGTCAAGAAAGGTAGCATTTATGGAATTAATAAGTGCAGCCCCCAGCCCTTTAATAGGATGTTGCAATCTACACTGAGATCCACTTTCAAATTTGCAGGGCATAAATTTAGTTTCAGGCAAGGAATGATGAAGAAAGCGATGTTTTCATGCCAGCGGGGTGGGGGGGGGGCATCCTCCCTTTCTGGCACAGACTTGTTCTGCGCTGGGAATGCCTCCTACCTGCAACTTCCTGCCAATGCCAGGAAGCAGCTAGCAGCAGAGTCTGGTGACTGCTGCCAGCTGTGTTTTGGTTGTGCTGTAAGGTAGATGCTTCTCAGAAGGGAAGTGGAGCCCCACCCTGCACTGGAAGTATACATGCCTGTGTGTGTGCCTTGTTCTGTCTCCTGTCAATTACAAAGCCATCCTTTCCTTGGGAAACTTGCAACTTGAAGGCTGTTTCTACCCTTGGCTTTACAGAGACAGCTGGGGTGGCACACAGCAGAGCCACAAGCACTCTAGGACTAAATCAACTCATAAGCTGAACCAGATAAATGTGTTTCATGGGGTATGTGGGAAATCAAAAGTAAATAGGGGCTACAGGCACTTGCCTAGTACGTATGAGGTCCTGTGTTTGATCCCTAGCACTGAACAAAAAAAGCCTGAATTAATTAATTAATTAATTAATTAAAATTTCTCCTTCCCTGGGTGGGAGGAAAAGAGAGGCACATGGCAGAGTGTGCCTGGCTATCCTAAGAAGGAGAGAGAGGCTCCTCACACTCCTGCCTGTCTCTGAACTGATTCTTTTCTCTCCAGCCTCTAGCAGGCTCTTTTGTCTTTCATTCTGGCCGTGTGTGTGTGTTGCGTGACAGGCTGAAAAACAAGATTTCATATCCTCAGAACTGAGTTGATAAAGTAGCATGTTTGGTCCTAAACTTGGTAGTTTGCTTCTGTTTCTTTCTGTGAAGCTCTAAAGAAAAAAAAAAAAAAAATCAACCTATCTCATGAGCAGCCAGGAAGTGAGACGGGGCATTCTGGCAGTGTCACTCAGTGCTTCAGCTCCACGGACCTCCACACCCTCAGAGCTGATGGAGCAGGAGCCTTAGTTTGCAGACTGCTGGGAACCCCCGGACAGGGCACAGTCACTTGTCATCAGGAGGTGGTTTGAGCTGTCAAATCACGGGTACCCGATGATCACTTCAAATGTGTCTCTCCAGGGTTTGGTGAGAACATATTTCTTAGGAGGGAAGAGGGCCAGGGATTTAGAAACATCCTCTCGTCCTACTTCCAAACTCGCCAGCAGAGGCCTCTCTTAGACCATATTTAAGACGCAATATTTCTAAGCAGTGAAGTAAAATTCAAAATTTTCATGGTATTCTCCCTTGATCTTATTTACATGTTACGTTTTGGTTGTTCTTTACATTCTTCTCTCTTCTGTCTTCTGCCCCGACAAAGCAAATTTAAGGATTTTCAGTAATAGATTTGGGAATTCTATTGTTACTTTGGAGAACAGAGTGGGTGAGGCACATAGGGATGATAAAATTGTGACAGTTTTGTCTCAAGAGAAAGAGATGATTTAACAAGACTACAGGCCATCCACTTAGGGAGGACAGAATTTCTCTCATAACATTTATTTTACTTTATTTTTTTAATTTTTTATTTTATTGAAGTACAAATGTCAATCAGACAGTTTCAAGACACCTTAACCATACAGATTCAATAAATTAATACATTGCAAACTGTTTTCATAACGTTTTGGTATTGTACAAGGTGCACACATGATATTATATTTACAGATATTATTTTAGCAGATATCTCTTATCAGTGAATTAAGAGTGTAGCTGCTTACTTATCTACTTTTTTTAATACCTGAATTACATCAAAAATTCAATAATTATTTTCCTAGTGGATGACCATAGTACTAGAAGCCGACATAATATCCTTTCCAACCACCATTAGTGCAGATCTTGCCTCTCATAGAGTTATGTAGAAGCACAGCGTTATCTATCCCAACTGTACTGTCTATACACATGTGTTGGTATATAAGTCTTGATCTACCTAGGTCTTAACCATCCAGCAGAAAAATATAAAAATGAAGTATACATCGTGAGGCCATAATATTAAGCTGAGCTGTAAATGGCTATGGTCGACAATTTCTTTGAATAACTCACTATGGTTGTAGAATGCTGGACTGTCTCATAACATTTTTGATTGATTTTCTTTATTTTTGCCTAATATCTGATTGTTCCTTTCCCTGGTTTTTCTACATGATCCAGGCTATAATCTGTGAAAGTTTGGCTTGAGGTGAAGGTTTGTAAGGAAGGGCAGACACTGTAAGCCCTGCAGTGAGACTGCTTGGGAAGCTGCGCAGGGCCGCACTTCTGCAATGCCAGTCGCTCTTCCTCCTCTAAGACTCCGCCTTCCAGCTTTTTA
Organism: Ctenomys sociabilis; assembly: GCA_004027165.1. Lineage (NCBI taxonomy): Eukaryota > Metazoa > Chordata > Mammalia > Rodentia > Ctenomyidae > Ctenomys > Ctenomys sociabilis. The sequence goes on along the minus strand of PVKA01006637.1, from coordinate 1,814 downwards.
CTGATCCCTTTGTCAGGAAAGTGACAAAAGTGTGTAAGATCATTACCCTTGGTTTACAAAATAATGTGTTCTTTTATATATGAGAATCTTTCCTTTTTTTTTACACTTTAGGAGGTTAAAATGCTTTAGATCTCAGAAACTATTTGAGAAGCAATTAAAACTCTATAAATTGGTCTTCCTCACCTGGCATATTTGATCTGACAAAAGCCTTGGGCATTATTAAAGTTCATGCTAAGTATACCCAATGCTATTTCCTTTTGCAATGAAAATTCAGTAATCATATGGAGGAGTTTGTGGGAATGGCCATTAGAAAGAAAGAAAAATGCTTTGTGGAAATAAAAAAGCAAGTTCATCATATCTTGTTGCGCACCAGGGAATCTTCAGAGAGAAGTTAAGATAGATTAAGACTCGCAGTCAAGGGACAAGGAAACATTTTTGTGATCTGATTAGTTAAGGACCTTGACATTTTGGTTTATCTATATTTTCTCATCTATTAAAAAGGTACCATTCCTCAACTTAGAAATATGACATTTGTTATATTGCATATTAAAATGATTCATTGTGTGTTTATTGAGAGTATTTTATATATCTGGTGCTTATTTAGCCACAAGATTATATATAACAGAATGATTAGCAAGATATTTTTTTACTTTTTTAAAAAATGTACTTAGTGTAGGGTCTACAAGTCTCACTACACAGATCAGACTCATAGTGATCCTCCCGTTTTCAGCCTCCCAAGCGTTGCGGTTATGGACGCGGCCACTATGCCGTGTTAGTCATCATCTCAGCACACCCGGCGGGGCCAGCATGGCAACAGGGATTAAAACCTGGTTCCCTACACTTGCCTAAGCAGGCACTGTAGCCCGCTGAGCTGTCTGGCCAGCCCTTAATTAGCAAGATTTGAATACTTTACCATAAAGTTTTTTCTGTATTTTATAAATGAACCACCACTGAGCTGAAGAGCAAAGTCTCCTGCATACCGCCAGGGCATAGGGGGACCTTCATTCCTGGGGGCAGGGGATCAGAGGAAGTGGTGCCTTTGATGCACCTACTTCACTCTCCCACGCCCGCTGGCTCTGCTGGGTTGTCCTTCCTCAGCACACCCTCTCTTGCTGTCTGGATAACTGTGGCTCCTCTGTGGCTCTGCTCAGTGACCCCACAATGGCTTGGTCCCTAGGGTGATGGTCCTGAGAGGTGCTATGTCCTGCAGGAGGAGGGACCTTCTGGGGCCACTGGCGCTGTTCCCTCGTAAAGGTCTGTGAGACCCCAGAGTCACAGTCTGTCTTTCAGCTTCCTGATTAGAGGCAAGAGCACTGTGCTCTGTCATGCACTTCTATCATTGCTGCCTGAGGTCCTCACTAGAAACCTGAAGCTGGACTTGCACTCCCAGAGCTATGAGCCAAAGTAAGCCTCTTTTTGATTCCTAAATGGGTGGACTATGGCATTTTGTTACAGTGCTGTGAAGACGACGTGGCTGCTCACCTAAGCACATCCCATAGGAGGCCCTGAACTCGTGCCCCCAGCACCATGATCAGCAGGGTGGAATGTGCCAGGGAACATGGCTTAGCTCACATTTAAGGAAGTGAAGGTCCAGGGTGGCTCCCTAAAGCAATCTGGCTATCGGTGGCCGAGTTTCTCCTTCCTAGCTGGCTTCGGTTCCATTTGTAGCTCTAGGCTGCCTCGTGAAGGCATTAGGGAGTGATGATGGTTCACCACAGCCTACTGCATATGCTTTCTAGGAGCAAATTAACAAAGGCCTTGGGGTTCCAATGGAGTGGGCCCTTCCCTTGGTCCTGTCTTCTCTTCCTCCCTTT
>PVKA01006636.1:0-82409 GCA_004027165.1 Ctenomys sociabilis | reverse complement strand
ATCCTATGAACATCATGCATCCATTAGAATTATGCTATAGAAAAGAACTGATTCATGTGAAAAGATGGTCCCAATATATTTGTTACTGAACATAGTAGACTAAACACAGTATTATAAAATAGCTCTATACTATATACCTACGAAATGTAATAATATATAATAAAGACTTATGGGATATATTACTATATTTTTTATTTTTCTATATTTTCTAATATGTATGTAATGAATATTATTATGTTTTAAAAAGAATACAAAATGGTAAGAGAAAAACAGCATTTGAAATGATATTATTGTTAATATAATAAAGAATAATATAATAGATATAAAAGTGAAAACTAGAGCTGGCGAGATAGCTCAGTGAACTATGTGCCTGATTTGGCAAGCGTAGAGACCAGGGTTTGATCTCTGGTCCTGCATGCTGGGCTGGCCCTGTTCCATGGTGCACTGAGCCAGTGAATGAGTCCAGATATGGTGACACATGCCTATAATCCCAGCACTGGGGAGGTTGTAAATAGGAGGATCACTACAAGTCCAAGTTGCATAGTGAGACCTTGTACCGTACATAAATGGGAAAAAAAGTGAAAACTATAAATCAAATGCTATTACAGACTTAATTCAATTGTGACAGCACTATCAGAACATTAAATATGGTTTGTTACTTTGCTCTGTAGTTAAAATTAAGACATTAACAGAATGCTCAAATTACACATAACATTTTCAAAAGTTTTACAGATAGGTATGCATAACCTTCTGTTAATGATAAATAATATCTATGTACTATTGAAGCTTTGACAATATAAACTCTCAATTTTTATTCCATTTAATTTTTATTTGCATTATACATTTTGTCTACAGTTTCAAAAACACAAACAAAGGACTCTTCTTGGCTTTATTTTTTTGGGCAGGTAAGAGGAAGCATCAGGGATCAAACTCCCAAGTACAAGGTCCCAGGACCTTGTACTTGCCAGGCAGGTACTGTTCCATTGAGTTATACCCCAGTGGCATCAACTTAATGGTCCACAGAGTAGCTATAACACCAAACTACTGATCTAGCATAGATTATTAAATTAACACATACCACATTCTACACATCAGAAATATTATTGAGGGGCCGGGTAGATGGCTCAGTAGAATAAATGCTTCCCTGGCAAGTGCAAGGATCTGAGTTCAATCCCCGGTTTCACCAAAAAAAAATGATAGGAAATATTATTGGTACCTTCCAACCCATACTCTTACCACAAAAATAAAGAAAGATAGTCCATTTAGGAAAGCTGTTTGATAACCCGGAATGTAGGAATTTTTCAACATGCGCATGTAGCAACCTTTTACATCACAGAAAAGTGAGAAGTTTGGCTTTCACAAGAAATTTTAGATCTTTTGGAAATGAAATTTAGGGGTTTTTCAACCTAACTCCTTGATGTTATATATACGAATATTGAGGTTCAGAGAGTTGGTGAGTAAAGAGGCGAACTCTAAGTAGAATCCTATCTTTGAGGCTAGTCCTGGCATCATCATCTGCTATCTGCAGGGAATATCAAACTGAACTTTAGACAGCTGTCAGCCTACAGGGTCAAAGAACACAGCCATATGAGATGTATACAGACCTTGCATCTGGTAGCTATATGGTGCCTGTCCAGGTTGAGGAGTACCAAAGCTTGTACCATAGCTGAGAAATCCCGTCTGTCCAGGTGACTGTGACTGTGATAATCCACCTTCAGTCTTGATGCCTGCCCACAATGCACCTAAATCAGTTAGTGACAGCTTATCTTTCTGTTCATTCTCAGAAGCTGGCAAATACAGAAAAATACCCTCCCACACATATAACTGTCCAGTCACAAATGCTTCCCAATCTTAGCTCAGTAATAAAGCATACATGCATATGTGAAATGTATGAAGTATATAAAGCCATAAACTACAACTCTCGTTTAAATTAAGGATAGGGACTGGTGAGATAGCTCAGTGATCTAAAGTGCCTGCTTAAGCAAGTTTAGGCAAAGAGCAGGGACCAAAGTTTGATCCCTGGCACCACATGTCATGCCAGTCCTGCCTCCAGGATGGGCTGAGCTGGCCAAAAACTTAATTAATTAATGAAGGAGAATTACATATTTGAATATCCATTTACATGGGTTTTTCTTTCCTTCTTGCATCAGTCAATAGTACATAATTAGAAAGACATGGTTTCCATACTTCATTTTGTTGCTTTAGAAAGATTGTCTCCTACACAGTCAAGAAATAACCATTATTAAATATTAGAGCAGCCATTCCAATGTTTCTATGTTGAATTAAAATCTGTTGTTCTAAAGACTCATTAGTTAGAGCTGTAGTCTCTGTCTTATCTTTTTTTATTCTACTTCTGCAGCAAAGCTGAAGCTAGCACAAAACTCATTTTAAGTCAGAGGAAGCAACACTGGATGTAGAACTAAGAAAAATAATCAAGTATCTAGATCTAAACAGCAAGCAGAAAAAGAAGGGTATCAAAGAACTAAAATAAACAAAACAGCAGTGCTTTTTGCTTATAACAAATGAAGTTGGCTACTACTTCGTTTCTTGTTTCATTTTCAAATAATTAAATGCAATTGCTTTAAACCTAGTCTAAAGCAGACTCTGTTTTTACATATTTAAAATCCATACAGATTGTATATGGGGTTCTGTAGTTGTATTTATGTAACAACAAATTTAGGCTTCCATATGATCATATGAAAACAATATATTTGGGGCCCCAAAAGACTTCTCAGAGAACCAAGCTGACATCCCAACTTCAGGACTTGGCTGGGCAGCACTGAGGAGTGAGGCGCAGCTCTGAATCATAATTAAAGACAGTCCTGACACTTAACAACTGTCCTTGATTTCCAGAGACAGGAGAGGAACGTTCCAGCCAAGAGCATTCACATTATGAATAATTTAGCTTTGCATTTAAGATAAACGATATCTTCAGGATCTAGAATACACTAGTCTTACTGTCTATTTCTATTTTAGGGAAATTTCACCAGTAGAAGAAAGTTAGGTAATTGTCCTAAGGCAGTGGAACAATCTGACTCTTGGCTGAGAGAGCTTACCCTAATTTGTGGAGTATCTCTGCATCCTCATAATGGCCTGAACATTTCATACCTAACCTGAACACTTTTGTAAATCTGACATTTTCAGCCTGTGCAGACATTCTCAAAGCAGTAAATCACCAACTCAAGTAAGTGACTCCTGCTAACACCCTGCCAAGACAGGTGGTTTCATGGCTTCAAAAACTCTCTTGCTTGGTGCTACCATTGTTAGGGTCTTTTCCCTTCTCTCTCTACATGAGTTTATACCGATTTGCTATACCTTTCAGCCAGAGGTCTCAGGTGGGGAATATTGTGGTGAGAACCAGTACAGAAAAGCAGGCATGAGTAGAGTGTACCCATAGCCACATCTGTCCCATAACTTCTATTCACAAGGCAGCAAACTAATTTCTCCACTAAACTCTAAGCCGATCCAGCAAAGAGTATAATGCATTGTTCTTCTCCACAATCTATTCTCACCATGGAAGCATATGCTTATTTTTAAACAAATCTGTGTAAAAATCAGTGAGCACAGATCCTTAAAGTCTTTAAAATTATCTACACCTGGACTCTTAGTACTAAAAATTCCTAAACTATGTTTTCTTTTTTTCTATGAATAATCCAAGGGAGAAAATACTGCCATGTAGTTCAATACACTGGCCCAAGAAAAATAAAGCCACTGGGTCATAAGTCCATAAACTGATACTCTAGGACCTAGAAGAGCAAAATGAGCATGATCAGGCAAATGCCAGGAACGAGGCTGATTCCCAGGAGCTTTATAACCATGGAAGCTCTGGGGACAAAGCCCTTAATGTTCACCCTTGCTGCCATCACCTCCCCAGCCTGGCTTATCACCTGCAAATCTTTACCCTCACCCTGAAAATTCTGACTTGCTTTTCCTCTCTGCTCCTATCATTCTACTGGAGCAGGTGTCTCAGGTGGCAAGGACAGTTCATGAATGGCTTAGAATTGACAGACCCTAATGTCAGCCCAAAAGTTGGCAAAAGAAGATGACCAAACCCTACCACAATTGACAAAGAGGGAAAAAAGAACATGCACAAGGCCAATAGCTTTAGGCAGTATCAGGTGTGACAGTGACATCAGTGGGAGGCTGATAGTACTTTAGCATTGCACACTTTGAAAAATATACTTACATTCAAATAATCTTACACATAAAATTGAGGATATAAATTAGAGACTGCCCTGACTCATATTATTTGACTCATATTAGAAATGATATTCTCACAATTTAGATTACAGATATTTTCCTCTTTTATCACAAGTAGTTTAAAAGAAAATTATCAGGCTCAGAAGAATAAGCGCTTGCCTGGCAAGCACAAGGGCCTGAGTTCAATCCCTGGTTCCACAAAAAATATATTTATGACCCATGTATTGAGAAACCTTGATTAAAATTGTACAAATCAAATCTATCTTTAGAAAGCCTGTTTTAAGGTTATTTCTAAAGTCTACTTTAAAGGTACCTAGCTAGATAATATTTAGTCCTGTTGTGAAATGAAGCTACAAAAGCTGCAATTACATACGATTTAAACTTTTCTTTCTATAGTTTTATAAGATATATATATATAATATATATATATTATATAGCCAATTTCATGCAAAGCAGCATTCAAACAATAGCTTTGTTATTAATATAATGATATATGTAGTTATTAATATAATGCTATATATATATATATCACATAATTACTTATTCTCAGTCCTTTCCTTCAATAGTTCATGTACTTTGTCTTGATCACCAATTTTATCTCTTAATACATTGCTAATAATTCATGCATTTGTTTCAGGTGTTTAAAAACTGAGATTGCAACTCCACTGAAGAAAAGGTATTCTGAAATTTGAAGACTTTTTTAGGTGGAACTTTGAGATTAGGCTGGATTTATTCTTCATTTACAGGTACTGACCCTGCAACAATTGAGTTAAATTACACCAAAATAAAGATAATCTCCAGGTGGGATTGAGTAAAGGGCGATGCGAGCTTAAATGTTTCCTGATTTCCTTCTTCAAAGCACAGTCCAGGAGGCGATACATAGATCACTTTTCCTAGTGGTTGATAATACTGAAACTTGAGAATATAGCCACCCCCTAAGTTCAGAGCAAGAGCTTGTTGAGTTCCCTGTGGACTTTCCTAATCAGGAGAAGGCATCTGATAAATAGGAAATGGATCTGTACCCCCAAAAGACTTCATTGACAGAAGTTTTATCACAAATATGCACAAAAATACTTTGAATTCCAGAGTCAAGTGCTGGGATAGATGTAAGTGGAGAAAAAAGAGAATGAGAGGGCATATGACCCATGAAACCTGTTTGCCACCTCTGACCTCAAGATAAGACTTCAGCTCTTACAGTGCTCACTAAAACCCATCATATCAAGAATGGAGACAGGAAAGAAGACAGTACTTTCTAATGTGGCCAACATCAACAATCTTTAAGTCCCACTTAAAGACACATACAAGACGGCCAGTATTACAAAAATAGGCAGATTACTCACCATAGGAGGAAATTCCGTATGGCTGTCCTGGCTGTGGGTACGTGGCATAGGCTGTGGCTTGTTGCATTCCTGGGGTAAACTGTGTTTGCCCATATGCAGCCATAGTTTGTGAGGAAGGGGTAGGGAGAATATGTGGGTATGGTCTGCTATTTGTCAGAAATGACAGAAAATAGAAAGCCCATGCATTAGATGGAAACATGCAATTAACAACCACATCACAAATTCCAGTTAAAGAGCATATCTTAAAGTCAAACTTTTAAAAATAATAGACAAAGCACTGAAGCACTTCACTGTCTTTACTAGATGCTTGATACAAATTTGTGTAAAGATACTTAAGCCTCTATGAGACAGAATTTTTATTTAAATGAAGATGTAACATATGGACACAGACATGACTTGAAATAAAGTAAAAGTCTACTCAGAAAAGTTATTTATTGATTGAGAGAAAATACATCTTACTTGGAAGGATAAATCTGTGGTGGAGAGAACTGGTGAGCTGGTCTTGGACTAAAGCTGCTACTCCCGACTGTTGAGGAAAAAGACAAATAAAAAAACAAACATAATAACCAAAGAAGAACACAAAATATGTAGAAAATATTTCTATGTTTATCTATGGCACTGTCTTAAGAAATTTCAGCTACTTGACCTTTGTAACCCTCAGAAGCGACAATGTCATATCATTTGACTTAATAGAAAGCAAAGCTGTAAAAAAAAAATCCATAGGAACTGATGAGGTCTAATTTCAAATGAATTTTTTAAAACTACAACTTTAAATGCCTACCTGTGGACTCTGAGGGCTTTCACAGTGGTAAATCTTTGAAAGCACATATAGTCCTGGTCAGTATGAAGAAAGATGCTGAAAGTGCAGGGAGGAGGCTGAAACACAGGGCTGGGAAGGACCATGAAGGGTCCTGTGGCCTACTGCCTCTGCTCGGCGGTGTCAGCAAGGACACCTTTCAGTGAGTAGAAATACAGTAGGATACATCTTCATTTGCCTGAATTGACTTAGCAATGTATTTTAAATTCATCCCTGTAACTATCTTAAATCTCTCAACTCTGTGTGTGTGTGTGTGTGTGTGTGTGTGTGTGTGTGTGTGTGTGTGTGTGTACAGATCTTGGTGTCCTTTTAGTTACCTGTGGTCAGCATCTATCTTAATGTAAAAAGTTTTTCTTTTTTTTACATAAAAACGTATTTAATCATTCAAGTAAATAATTTCTTTCAGATTTACCTTATCCAATATGTTTTACAAGCACACTACACCCCTATCAAACATTCATTCTTTCATTGTCATTCTGAGGCAAAGGAGCAAAAATCCATTTTAATTAATGTAAGCCTTCAAAATGGTAGTCCTTAGTTTTTATTATAAAGATGATATAGATATGCACATACATGCAATATGCACATATAAATATAGTTACAGCTACATGTGCATAGTCACATGTGTTAGTGTATTCAGAAAGATACATGGATAGATAGCTAGATGGAAGGACAGAGAGATAGGTAGACAATTTTTCTCCCCATCAAAATCTTTAATGTCCACCTGGAAGATGCATATTCTCTATGTACAATTAGTATCAGTAGTAAATATTTTCTTCTTTCATCAATGACCATTGCCTTCAGGGGTTCTATTATTTATTAGCATTCTACATTAGATGACTAATACTAGTCATCCAGCTGGAGACCTGAGTCTGTGCTTCTACATTAGATGACTAATATTATATTTTACCTTAAACCCTTTCATATAGTTCCATGCACTCAAAGTCTAATGTATTTCTTTATGTTATGAACATGTTGAAGCACATGTTTCTCATGTTCAAGTGTCTAGCTTTTGTTCTGGAGAACAGTAGTAGAGTCAACCTAGAATCTCACAATCCATTAACAATCTTTTCTGAGTAAAATAAATAGGGCTTAATCCAGGGACAATGGAATAAGTCTAGATCAGTCCTGTTCTTGCAGGCTGCCAGACATACACCATCTGGCCGTCAGCTTGGCAGCAATGGCAAAACCATCCAGCTGGTCTCCTCTTGGCACTATGTAGATGCTGTCCCTACCCAGTTCCAGGTTCTCGCTGCAGATGCAGACATGCAGGAACCAGTTTTGTGTTTATCTTGTGAGAAGAATGATGTGCAAGTAGCCTCGGGAGGATGAGCTCTATACTGTGGCTTGTGGAAGGCAAGGGTCAGTGAGTGGACACAGACTGAGGACCACCACTTGCTAAGCCATCTGCAACTGCAGCCTCCTCTCCTCCCTTTTCTAACCCCTGAAAGAGGCCATGGGCCACAGAAATGTGTCCAGTGGGTTAGGGAAGAGAATTACATTAGAGAGTCACAGTTAAAATAAAGGTATGAAAATCAAACAATGCAGTGCTGCTAATGGTGGAAGCAACAGGATTCCATTTATTCTTTTCTAGCTCTATATCTATGTTTTTTCAAATTATGGCTCATTGATCATGAAAAGTTCATGAACTTAAAAGGTTGTGCCCAGCAACTTTTACAAACAAAAAAGTAATAGAAGATATTAGGGATATTTATTACACAGGTGAAGCTGAGATTTAATTATATATATTTTTCTTTCTTTCTATCTATCTATCTTCTATCTATCTATCTATCTATCTATGTATCATCTCCAAACTCTAGGTTACAGAGTAAGATAATTAAACTCAGAATCTGGGATCAAAATTTCAGCTTTAGTTCACATTTGAATCTCAACTGTTCTCTAAGGTTCTTAGTGTGATCTATGAAATTATGGCAACAATACTAGCTATACTTTATCTGATTGTTGTAAGAACTAAATGAGAATTGATATAAAATAGTTATAATAGTTGAGTTAAGTTGTGTTTATTTTCTCAAATTCCCACTATCTTTGTCCCAAACCTTACTCTTCTTTTTGTGTTTTTAATTCTACCTAACAGGTAGCATTACTATGTGTTTAGCACAATGCCTGAAGATGTAAACTTCTCTACTCCCATTCTATATACATGGGCAACTCAGGGCTGACAGGAGTAACACACTCATGCAAGTAAATCAACACACTGGTATTTGAATCCAGGTTTCCTCAATTCTTCCACTGAAACATACCGTCCTCTGACCCCTAACCAGAAACTAAAAACCTAACAATCATCTCATTGCCTCCACTTCATGACCTGTGATTCGTTCACTCATCCCAGTCCATGCATAGCCTACTGGTCCATCCACTGCCCACGCAGGCTGCCTCTCCTCATTGGACTCCAGTCCTCACTCAGGACTTCACCTGCAGTAGCTATGTGGCCAGTCTCCCTGTCTCCCCTCAGAGATGGACCCCTGTCCTCCGCCACCTCTACCACCATAACGGTCTGTCCCAAGTGGAAACCTTTTCACATCCATCCTCCAGCTCCCAGTCTCTCTACTGGTCACACTGTTCCCAAGAAGAATTCCAAATGCCTCAGAAGAATATACAGAGACACAAGCTTTAGCTCTCTTCTGGGTTTATTATTATGCAGCCTTCTTGGACCTTTTTCTTCCACATGACTTCAGGCCAAGAATTCTTATGCGCTTCTTGGTTGTTTTTTATACTCTGCCTTTCTTCCTTCTAATAATCTTCTCTCCTCTGCTTGACAAACACTCCACCATTAAGATTAAAATATGTTTCAACATTTTCTTTTCGGGTAATTTCTCCTTTCTCTGTATTTTCTTGGAACACTGTAAACACTGGCAATGAGGCACTTGCCATACTGCATTGTGTGTATTCAGTGCATAGATGTTAGACCCTCCGCCAGCCATGAGTATCTGGGAACAGGAACTTCTTATTCACACTTGTTTTCTCATTGATTGATAAGGCCTGGCACATGGTTAAGTACTTAAAAATTAATACTTGCACAATAATAAAATGAGATTTGGGTCAGGCACAAAGCAGATTTTTTTAAAGACCAAAGTTACTTGAAGAATGGTTCAATTATTTTATGTACTTCAAACACATATCAATAAACCTGACCCAGCTATTTATCAGTATAAGTTAGCATAGGTAGTATTCCTTATTTCTTGGTTACAGGAATTGAATTCAGGTTCTTGAGCCTGCCAGGCAGATGCTGTGCTGCTGAACTATACCCCAGTCTGAGGAAGCAGTATTCCTTAAGAAATAAACGTGAGGAACGTGTGATGTGATCCTGCTGCTATTTACTTAAGTGCATCTAGAATTATTGAATACTTCATCTGGTATTCAATGAAGCCTTATTTTTTGAGATTTCTTTAAATCCAATTCCCAGCAATCTGCACGGCCTGAAGTGAATAACCTGCAATATTATGCTTCAAGTGCTTTTCCTATTAATAATATAACACATTCTTCTAATCAGTAGTACAAGAATCCAGATTAATTTTAATTTCTTGGGGCCAGAATAACCTAAGGCAAAGGGAATGACCAAGAACAGCTATGAAGGTAGACAAAACAGTCATCCATTATTTGCAAACTTTAAATTACACATGCCACAGAGCCTTGGGTACATACAAACAACCAATGTTTTCATATTTGTGGCCTTTTTTTCAGTTGTTGCATTTTTTTCTCTGAAATGGTCTGTACAGATGCAGGAAGGCCTCCTTCAGAAGGTCTACTTCCCTCCAGTGAAGGTATGCTGGGCTAGGAACACAACCTCGCTCCTGAGAGGCCTACAGCTCTTATGAGTGGCCTCGGTAAAAAGTTATTAGAATGCCAGGCAGTGTCAGAACACCCCACCTAAACTTAATCTTTCCAATTTCATCTTCTCCTTTCCTCTAACATAATTCTGGAGTATTTATTCCTGCCTTCGTGACTTTTCTAGGAAGATGTGAACTAACATAGTCACCACTCTTCTAAGCCAGGGAAACTGGCCTCTCTCATTCCATGCAGCCTTTGCACCCTTCTCTCCATACAACTAACAGTGGTATCACAGAAGGTAGATTGTGCACAGCTTGGCTTGCCCTGTACTCCAAGCTTTCCATTATTCTCGACCCAAACTTTCCCCTCACCTCTTTTCAGAGACCTCACCTCTGCAGAGAGCCCTCCAGTCTTCCAATGTGCACTTTCATCGGGTTTTACTTTATTCACAGCACCTTTAATGGCCTATTATATACACTAAGCCTCATTATGACTCGTGTATTATCTATTCCTTCTGTGAGAATGAACACTCCGTGGAACCAGGGACTTGTCTACCTTTTACTGTGGTATTCCCACTCAGTAGAACACTGCCTTCCTTGTAGGAAGTTACAATAAATAACTGTAGGATGTGTGAGTCAGAATGACCACATTGTTTTTAATGTCCAATTAAAAAATAAAGAAATCATATTGGTCACATAGATATTTCTTCCTCTAAAGAAAAGTGTTCCTGAGGCCAGGGAGATAGCTCAGTAGAATAAGTGCCTGCCTGGCAAGTCCCTGGGTCCTGAGTTCAATTCCCAGTATCACAAAAAAAAAAGAAAAGTGTTCCTGTTTCTATTTTCAAACAGAACCAGACCTCCATTTTATATGATCAATAATAACAACTGACTTTGTATTTCATAACAACAAATTGCAAAGACAGCACAAACACATTACTTTCAGTCTGTATGGTTCTTAAAATATTGCTTTTCACTGATAAAAGTGAAGGGACATTTTTAAGAAAATGATAATCTTACAATTTTTAATTTAGCCATAAGCCTTAGAAACCAACTAGTTTCAAAAAAGCAGATACCGAAGGAATTTTCGGGATAGAGTGAGCCTCAAGGCCTCCTAGACCTTCTGGATACTGAGAGTCATTTAAAGACAGAGGTAGAGCTATCATCCCTAACATCAGAGTGAGCCTATTTCTTTTCCTTGATGTCTGCTTATCACCAAGATTTGCGGGGATGGGTATTTTAAGAGCATATGACTCTTTAAGCCATCATAGAATAAGAAAATAGAGTAGCCATAAAGATTACCTTGAGAGTTAGATTTAGAGACTTCCTTCTTTTACAAAACAAAGCCCTGTTAAAAGTTTCCAATATACCTTGCCTTTTTGCATCTTTACTCATTTAGAGGAAATAAAAAGTAAGGAAAATATAAAAGGAAATTTTAAAAAATTGTATCCATGGTGTTCTATGCTTCCTCTGTCTGCCTCAACTCCTCAGCCCACCCAATTATTTCCTGTGTCCAGTACAATCCATCTGTTGTAAACAAGATCCTTTTGCATTTTAGCCACTTTACAACATCCTATTACCTTCATCTAAGCTCTTTTCCAAGTCTATTTCTTTTCCTGTCATCTTTTTAAAGCAGATGCTGCATATTATGCCAGAGTCTGGGTATCAAAAAGATACCAGAGACCAGCCAGATATCTCAGCAGATTAAAATACCCACTTAGGCAGACTCAGGGACAGGGTTGGATCCCTGGCCTGCCATGCCAGCCTCACCCCTGGGGCATGAACGAGACTGGGTGTGGTGCCACCTACCTGTAATCCCAGTGCTTGGGAGGCTGAAAAACAGGAAGGATCACTACAATCAGTGTAGGGAGACCATGTACTAAATATATTACAAAAAAAAAAAAAATCCCAGAAAACATAATTTCGTTTCTACTGCCTCAGAGCCCGGGACGTCTGCTCTCCTATAAAATCTTTCCTCTTTGGGGATTCATGAGAACTCTTTAACATTTGCATTGGTGCTCCTGCCCTTAAACAGCCTTGCATTTATCAAAAACTTACTACTTCGTTGTGTTTTCTGGTAAGACCCATTACTATCCTGTGTTACATAGCCTATGATTTTCTCATTCTACCTTGGCCTCCTACTTCAATACTGGGCTTGAGCCATACCCTGACCCTTTGTCTCCCATTCCATGGTCTCAAGCCACAGGCATATTGACCAATTCCTTCACTCAGGCAAACATTTACCCAGCATCTATGTCCTCAAAAGACATGAGTATTTTAAGTGTAGATAAGAAAAACAGAGTATCTATTCTCACAGGCCATATCTTAGCACAGAGATATGCTGAAAAATACTTGGAAAGTAGTGATGATTTCCAGTAGTGATGATGTCCAGTAGTGATGATGTCCAGGAGTCTACAACCATGTTTTTCTACTCATTCTTTAACTGGAAAAACATGGTTGTAGACTCCTGGATTCTTGAGGTTAATGAATTTTCTAGAGTTTTTATTCTTATTGCATATATTCTGAAATCTTATGAAGACATTTAGGAATCCTAACATTGTTATTTCCTCACAAGTTATTAACCCAACTTCCACATTCATAGCAGATGCATGAAGAATTATTTCAAAAAATTCTCTTCCTTCCACTTTCTCCTATATCCTTCCTGGCAAGTCTTCAATCTTCAATCAAGCCAAAATAATCTTACCTGGGTTCCTAAGACATATTGACCAATTCCTTCACTTGTAGGAAAAGAACCTTCTACTGCAAAAGCTTCATGTTTTGTATCTCCAGCCTCATTTGGACCTTTACCTTTACAATCAATCCTCTTCATATTTCTAAGCAACCTTAATTTTTTTCCTATGACCCTCAGCATCTATTTTAATCTCCCTCTCTCAAGCTCATGAGCCTATTACTGTTCTCATTTTGTGCCACTTCAGAGGCAAAAGTAGAAGCCATCACTCATTTGTTCAGCAAAGATGTGTCCATGAGCAGAAGAGATCTGAGCATGGATGCAAAGGCCCAGATAGAGGCAGGCTGGCCCTGGATGGAGGAGTGAAGGGACTGCCAGTGCCCAGGCACAGGCTTGTGGCATGTCCAGAAGTTGGAGGAATTGTGAAGGAGAGAGGCAGGCAGCAACATAGTCACTGCAGCCAGATGGCAATGGGACTTGCAGGCCTTTGTAAAATTTCAGCTTTCACCCAGAGACAAATGGAGGTCATTGGAGGGGCTCAACAGAAGAATCAGATAGAAATTCCATAGGACATTACCCCTGCCTCCACTTCAAGCGCTACTCCTTCCACTGCAGTGTTTCAGTGTTTTAGTCCCTTTCTAGGCAGACCCACTTCCGTTCTGGACTGAAGTTGCTGCTGTCCCATCGGGGGCTTTCCTTTAGCAGTTATTATATTGGGCCTGCGCTTTAACCTCTGCCTCCAAGAAGCTTGTAGGAGGAGCATGAAGCCACCCTCACTTCTCAGCATCAGCTGTCTCTACTGGATCTTCTCTTTTTTCTCCTTCCCACTCTATTTTTGGAAAACCTTTTTCTCTTTCCTGATTGACTTTTTCACCTTTTCCATTAAATCGCATATCTATCCAATAAACCCTGTGCACACATACAATGCTAGGAACTATGTTTGGTATCATTATGTCTAAGGTATGCATTTGTATTTAAGTTTATGTCTATGTATAATTCTCTTTAGTTATGGTATACACTAAATACGTGATCCTAAGGGCTAGATTATATAGACCTAATTCATGAAAGTGTTGCACTTCAGCTTGAGAGGTCTTACAAATATAGCAGATAATA
Organism: Ctenomys sociabilis; assembly: GCA_004027165.1. Classification (NCBI taxonomy): domain Eukaryota; kingdom Metazoa; phylum Chordata; class Mammalia; order Rodentia; family Ctenomyidae; genus Ctenomys; species Ctenomys sociabilis. Next base: position 68,465 of record PVKA01006636.1, on the reverse strand, counting down.
TCAAAAGGACTCAAAATTTCAGAATTATTTCTGATTCAAATACTTTCTAAATGAAACAGTTCAAGCTGGGTAATTTCTCAAATATAAAGTCAGGTTCTCATAGATATTTCATTGTCATCATCAGTTTCTTATAAGTAATTTCATTATGACAAATGTGAAACTTGGATCTTTTTTTTACTGGACACAGGTTTTCCAAATGTCAAAAAGATAAACTATCATAATTTACTGCTGCTTCACAGAGGCCATTTAATTTAGATCTAGTTTACATAAGAACTACTTAGAAAATGTCACAGTAATTCTTAGAAGGTATAAAAACCTAATTTAAATTTTGCAGGATTGCAAAAATGATACAAATGAGAGAAAAATGGAATGGAGTCATTAGAATAATAAACACAGTGTTCTTGTTGAGAACAAACACCCTTTCAATGCCAATATGTTTGGCAAACATTTCATCAAATTAAATGAAAATCACAATTTTCACATGTGATTCTGAACAAAACTATACCATAAGTAATTATACACACTCAACACACATGTATACACACATACATATATTTAAAAAGTAGGAAAAATAATATCTAGTATTAATGTAAAAATGTAAGATTTATTTCTTACCTGAACCTGAGAAATTGTCTACAGACCCGTCTGCTGTTGTTGAAGCTATTTCACTGCTGCTCATTGGCTCTGTTTTAACTATAAAATAAACATATAGCATATTAATCATTATTGGTAAAAGCATAGTAAAGTAAAACAGTCACAAAAATAGTGAAAAGAAATTAATGCTAAAAAATAATTTTCCCATTGAACATAAATTGGATTACAAAAATAGAATCTTTTTTTTTCTAATAGAATCTTTTCTGAGAAAGCATTCCCATTTTTTTCTCCCTGAGTAAGCAACCCATTACTGTAAAACAGCTATCTATCTATCTTTCTTTCTTTCTTTCTTTCTTTCTTTCTTTCTTTCTTTCTTTCTTTCTTTCTTTCTTTCTTTCTTTCTTTCTCTCTCTCTCTCTCTCTCTCTCTCTCTCTCTTTCTTTCTTTCTTTCATTTGTGTTTTAGGGAAGGGTCTACAGGGTCTCACTACTAGATTGGACTTAAAGTGATTTGCCTGTTTACAGCCTCCCAAGAGCTGGGATTACAGGTTTGTACCACCATGCCCAGTCTCAATTGTCTTCTCAGTGCACCCCCAGGGCGGGGCCAGCACTGCAGTCCCAGGGATTAAATCCCCAGCCCCTGCGCCTGCTTGCAGGTGCTCTAATCAGCTAAGTTATTTGGCCAGCCTGAATCAATACTTTCAATGGAAAGTAATTGCTATGTTATTATATATTCATTAACTTGCTTACTAATAAATCATAGCTCTCAAAATACACATAAGGTGATGTGAAATCAATTCCTGAAACGTTTAGAAAAATCTGTTCTTTAGCCAAAGTGAAAAGGATAGAACAAAAGGAGAAAAAACTTGGCTGCCCTTTACACCAATAAGTTTCACGGTGCTCGAGGGCAGGTGCATCCATGCACCCCCTACACACACGTGTCAGCAGCAGCAGCAGCAGCATGGCTCAAAAAGTCTTCAATTTAATGGATTACTACCAATAAGCATAAATACATGCCAATTAATCAATATTTTATGTACATTTAGTACCAAAAACACACTAGTAAGCAGAAGCAGTTTTCCACTTAAAAATAATACTAATGCGAGCTTATGGAATACATATGATCTTTAACAAAGTCCCTTTGGATTTGGAAATCACTTTTTGGGTGGGCTGTGTGGTACACACTTGTAATCTCAGCAACTGGGGTTCAGGTAAGAGCACAGTGCAGTTGTGACCTGCCTGGGCTGTGTAGTGAGCTGGGGGTCACCCTACACTACATATCAAGTTCTCTCCAAAACACACACAAAGAAAACACCCAGCTTTTTTATTTATGGTCTGGATTATCTCCAGCAACCTACTTCTTGTAGTGCTCCTATCAAAGGTGAGCCTGACCATCTAAGAACATCTGCCTTTTCTATCTTCAGTATTAGAATTTTTTGATGAAGAGCTATTATTATTATTTCCCTATAAACTGGCAAAGTGCTGTCATGGGAACTTGCCCAGTCTATTTTGTTGAAGTTATTTGTGCCCTATTAACAGACTTTCAGAAAGAGTACAATAATATTTTAAGACAACCATAATGTGTTTCATGAAATAAATGCTTAAACAAGGAAGATATTTGGAGATACTTCTTTTACAAAGTCAACACATTCTGAAAGGGAAGAAGATGATGAAAAACATACAGCTCTTTCTTTCCATGTGGCAAACCTCTTAGAAATGGCAGGCAGAGGATAAACTCAAGCAACTCCTAGGAGTGCAAGTATTTAACCAATGCATAATGAGTACTTTTTAAATAAGCATCATAAATAGATGTATCAGACAGTCACTTTAAAAATTATTTGGATGGTTTTTAAACAAGATGGGGAAAAGGATCAGCAAGACTAATGGAAATCACTCTGTTGTGTTGTTTTGTGTAGATCACACAACAGTGGGACTGCAGTTGTAACTAAAGGTTTTACTTTTATGCCAATTGTTTCGGGTTAGAAGTCTTAGTTGATGCTAATGAATTCTGACATAAGCTCATATTACCCTTTTTGCCCTATGCCACCAGGTAACCTAATGATCTTGTTGTTCATAGCCATTACACAGCCAAAGCTCTTTAAAAGCTACTGTCCTCACATTAGTGCAGTTTTTAAGCTTCCTACTCAGTTTTCTACAGCTCAGTGTTTGTCTTAAAAAGCACTTTTATAAAGTCCTGTGCACTTGAGGCAGTGGCCCAGCTTCAGTCTTTTCCACACAGATTACCGCTGGAATTCTGAACTCAGAATCAAGTGCCTCATCCTGAGAAAAATATTATAATTTGGTCAGCTAGAAACAGGTCGTGATAAGAGAACCTGTACTATAACATCCTGTAACTTAGTGGTTTCCAAATTTTCTGTTCAAGGAGATTATGAGGCCACAGAGGAAGGTGACTGATGATGTAGAGTGTGCCTAAGGAGGGTTACATGGAGAGAAAACATCTTCTTAGGTTTATGCAGAGAGCAAACTGGTCAAGCAATGGCCATGACTCATCCAGATGACTGACAATGACAAAAGATCTACAAGATGCTGTACATGTTTTCAGGGTAAATCCTGAGGGGATTTGACTCGCCTTATCAGTCAAAAGTTACATTTTTAGTTATATAGTCTTGCTTTGTCTTAACCATCCTACAGAAAAGTATAAAAAAGGAGATATGAAAAGTAAAGCTGGGCCTGGGAGATAGCTCAGTTGAATAAGCACTTGCCTGGCAAGCACAAGGTCCTGAGTTCACTGCCTGGTTCCACCAAAAAAAAAAAAAAAAAGTAAAGCCATGTTAATATGCTGAGGTGTAAAAGGCTCAAGTCACTTCTGACATTGCCAGTCCTGTAGATAACCCACTACTATTATGGTCTACTAGACTACATTAGATTATTTTGCTGAATTAATGCACCGACAATATTTAAATGGCAATGGAATATCCATCTCTGACAAAACTAAACAGAAAAGGGAGCTATAAATAAAGGGCCGTTTTGTACTTAAAAATATATGTCTATATATACAAATTAGTTAGTATAGATATAGTTACTTTCTCTTAGTTCAATGAGAAGAAAGATTTATACTAATAATGTTTAGACAGGATATCATGTCTGCATCTTGTACTATTATTAACTACTACAAAGACAAAATATGCAATGTATTATTATAACTGTCCTAGTACCTTGTTTTGAGACTGTCTCATTGTTTTCTTTATCAATAAAATTAATTAAAAAGAAAGATACAGGTTGTGTTAAGTGCCTACTATGTGTGAATTGTTTGTAGCTATTATAATTAATACCATTTGGCAATTGTATAAGTAAAACTCAGAACGCACTCACAAACTACCTGGACAGATATTTTCTTCTTGTTTCACACACAATAATCAAAACCACAGGTGAAGAAAGACACAACATGGCAGAAATGAGATTTGATTTTGGAATATTTAAATCCAAACCTCCATGGCCCAAACTTAAAGAAATGTTAATAAATGGCACTTCAAATATAGTTAGAACTATTCTCTAGTAGAGTAAGGCAGCTGAAGGACACTGTCACACAGTGTGGACAGAGCAGAAACCAAAACCTACATAGTCCTTGCCCTGCAATATTTGCAGTGTTCAGTCCCCTGAACCTGGAAGGAGAACGCAGATAGAAATTTCACATTTAATTGTCAGGAAGATGAAGAAGAAATTCTGCCACTGTGTAGAAACTGGTCCAGGACTTCTATGTCTTTGCCCAATGTAATGTCTATACCTTGTAATAGATTGGACTCTGCTGTTACTGTGCAAAAGCTGACCTACAACAAAACCACTGTGTTCCTGAACCTCTAAAATCTGTAGCTGATCTCCTCCGTATGATATAGCTAGTCATGTGCAACTTTCACTCTCAACAGGCACATTTAGTTATACTTGAAACCCACCAGAACTAGGCAAAAAGAATAGAAAGGAAAGGAAGATGATACTTTTTCTTTTAGGTTCCAAGTTTATTGTTTTTTTTTTTTTGCCATTGCTCAAATATACCCATGCATACACTAAGAAATAAAGACTCCCAATGAATTCAGTTTTTATAAAGACTCACTGTTGGAGTGAAAAGGATGTACATGAAATAACTACCAAGATATTCATGATTGTATCAGGTACTGTAATTGAATACTTTGATCACCACAGACCTGAGGCTAAAAAGACTAGTGATTTATTGTGATGTAAAATAGTTTCTGAATGAGAGCCAATGGAATAGACACTAATTCTGGGTTTGTTATTGTCAAGCACACACCCACTAGAGAATTAAAGAGACAAGCATAATCTCTGGCCACCAAACTTCTACCCATGCTGTCTCCAGCAGGGCAATCATGTTTATCAATGGGCTACAGAGCACATTAACCAAGCACCTCTCCAAGGCTTTGAATTTACAAACACCACATGCCGAAATTGAGCTGTCTTAGATTTTTAAGGTACTGTAACATCTGAGATCTATTCTATCTAAGCCCCATCTGTCTCAAAAGCGAAATCTATGAATCATCTATTCATAAGATTCATAAATAACTTGCTCTGGCTCCAAGTACTTTTTTCTTTGTTTCATGACCTCAGTCTACTAGAAAACAGCAATTGTGTTTTCTCTTGCTCCCATCAAGTGTGTCTTTTTTCAACTACTCCAAATTCCCAATTTCACTGTGATCTTTAACCACTTATTCATACTTACCCTTTAAAAATTCACAATTTCCCTTTTGTCAGTCTAGATCTCCCCGGTTCCCCCCCTAATCCTTTCCTTGGCATTCACTCTAGGTCTGAGTTATGCTAGGCAATTGCTACTCTTCAGATATACCACAAACTTTCACCCATCAATTCCTTCAAGGTTGGTTTTGAAGTTAAAGAAACGTTCTAAAACTTAATTTAATTCTTTGATCTTACTCATCTCCTGTATACAATTTTAAAAGTTTTATTTATATCACAGGAGTTCAGTGAAGATTCACAAGAATTCATTTAGAGTATCTTGTATAAATGAGTTGACACTACATTTTACATGTTCATTAACAGTATCATTAGCAATACTCCATTTCCCTTGGACTGAATGTCCTTTGCCTTCATCCTGTGTGGTAATACTAAGGAGTAATAGTAAACAAAGAGTTAAAAATATCAACTCTGGAATTGCTAATTGTATTGTAAATTAGTTTTCTAGGATGGACCTAGAAAAGCTACTCAAGTTGTGTATGCCTCAGCTTTTGCATGTGCTAATGGAGATTATATACAGAATATGCTCACATGAGGATAACGTAAGATATTAATACACTCAACACTGTGCTTGGCTCAGAGCCCATGAGTTTATAGTTATCACAAATTCAGAAAGCACTGCAGTATCTCTTTGATGATGAGAGAGCAAAGCATTTCTTTTTTCTTTTATTTTTTTCTCAGTATTGGGGACTAAACCCAGGGCTTCATTCATGTCAGGCACTCTACTACCAAGCACGTACATAGTGAGTACTCTACTATTAAGCTACCTTCCTAGCTCTCAAAGCATTTCTTAAGATACAGAAATGTGGGTCAAAATCTATCATAAGCTTATCCTTTCAAAAGAAAAGCAGAAGAATCTATAGTGAAGTGACTTGCTTAAGATCAACCATGAGGGCTGCCTGAGGGTAGTCAAAATGAAATCAGGGCAATATGGAAATAACTCCATAAGAGAACTTATACTTTGGTCATTCTGATTAGTGTGCACTTTTGCTGAAGAAAGAGGCTAGCAGAGGAAGGATGGCATACATGGCAATTGTGACCAAGAATTTCAGGAACAAATAAAGCCATCTCCCTGTAGTTCTCCTTGGGGTAAGCAGATCCATGAACATGAGAAAGCTCTCTTCCTTCATCATAAATTTAAGTGGAGACTTAGCTATACTAAGTACCTTGGTGACATCAGCTACAAGGATCATCCAACTAACTCATGCAACTGTGAGTTAAATCTTGAATGTTGTAGGCATGCAAAGAGATGCCCAAGGAGATGATAAGACAATCACAGGAGAGAAGCATTTAGTACATTTAATTAATCTATTTCTACCTATAAATTCAGAAGGCATTAGAGCAAATTCACTCCAAAAAAGACAGCTCTGCCTACCAGATTGGGAGCTAATCTGAGCTATAAAGAATACACCAAGGGACACACAGGAAAGCCTAACCGGAGTCCTTTCCCAGTGGGTATCTAAGCTCATTTTTACAACTCTTCTCAAATGGCAACAGTACAGCTTGGTTTTGAGTAGTACGATCCCAGCCTCCCATTGCATTTTGTTGCCCACTGTAATATTCAGGGGCTTCAATACTCAGTTTGGTTTCTCTCTACTACTACTATGATTCCTGTATCTCTTCTGGTAATTCAGTGAGACATACTTTCAGTCAGCTTGCTTTTTAAATGGCTCTGCTATAGCAGTGCCTGAAGCTGCACTTCCCCGGGAATCCATTTCCAGTGTCCTATATCTCTTTTCCTATTCTGTTTGCACCTTGCCTGCCCAGTCTGGAGTGCCCAGCCGACCAAGCCTTGTCTCTCTGCTCTAGAACACAGTGTTGTCTTATTTCCAAAGCAGCTTTTTACAAAACTTGAATCCCCAAACAGGCAGTTTCTCTCTGTTCTCTTTTAGCTTTGTTCTGGATGAATAAACCTGACAGAATAGGTTTAGCTTAGTATGCCGACTGGGTTCACTTATGCTTAACCTTTCTTTATTCCCTTCTGTTGCTTGCCAGACCCCTCTCCATCTCTTGTAAACTGTCTGAATTATGCTTCACTGAGTCTTTTCCACTTTCCTCAAGCTCCAAACTATACCTTATGCTCAGGTTCTCATAAAATATTTTATAATGCTGACATTGCACTAAATCTTTTCTCTTTCTGCAACATTTACCAGTTTTCCACCAATTAATTTTAATGGGAGTTCCTTTCTCTTTAGCAGAAATTAGTCTCAATATCTTTATACTTGGTGCTTCTTCCATACTTCTTGTATCAATTTTCAGTATCATTGATCATTCTACCTTAAGAATCTGCTTCCATTTCAGTTAGAGAAACACACAGGTCACCCTTGATATGTTTTTCCTGTGTCTCTGAGGCTCCAAACCAGGGCCTTGCCCATGCTATGTAAGTATGCTATTATTGAGCCATATCCTCAGGCCCTCCAATATTTTAAAAAAAGCTTTCTGCCAACCACGACACCTCTCAAGCTGTTTGCTCTCATCACCAAGTCTCCTGAACATTTGCTTTCTTTTTTTTTTTTTTTTGGCAGAACCAGGGACAGAACTCAGGCCCTTGTGCTTGCCAGGAAAGCACTTATTCCACTGAGCCATCTCTCCAGCCCCGAATATTTGCTTTCATATTTGTCTTCTATTCTTTTTAACTCTTTGTGTCATCAACCTCATAGCTATAATTTCACTAAAAAGCTTTTGCAATTGTCCATTTCAAATGTTTCTTAGTTTCAGTTCTTCTCAGTTCTTCTGAAGAGTGGGTCTCCTTTTTGATGGTTTTCTCATCACTGATCAATACAACACAATAGCAGTTCCATTTTCTCCATTTATCTTTTTCTTCAGTTTCCTTTGTCTACTCCGCAACACTCCGCTAATTTTACCTCCTCATCTGAATTTTCATTCACAATAATTTCTTTCATTGTCATTGTTTTTTAAAAATAACTTCCATGCAGATAGCTCCTAACCTTCTAGCTATATGTACTTTTTTTTTTTTATGGGTGTTAGGCCTCACATCCCAGTGATGCAAGGCCCTTTAAAGCTCAAACTGAACTGGCCAAATTAAATCACCATCTACTCCTTGTGTAATAGTCATCTCTAGCTTAACATCAGTAGTTTTGTTGACCAAAAGTCTCCTCTTTGCCCTGATTTGACCTTCTCTCTCTTTCCTTAGCCCCTACTGCTAAGTACTATCATTTAGAACTTAAGTGCCTCCCCAAATCTAAGTGGTGAAGGTGTGGTCCCTTGGCAACCAAGGTGCTCTTGAGAAGCTGCACAACCTTTAAGAGACAGGGTCTGGAGAGAAGCTGCAGAATACTTCCAAAGGGGGTTGAGGACCTGACTGCTCTGTCTTCCCCTCTCCCCTGCCACAGCCATGAGATTAGGGATTCTGCTCTGCTACATGCTCCTCACATGACATGCTGCTTTGCCAGAGGCCCAAGCCAACAGACAAGCAATTGCGGACTGACACTTCTAAAACTGTGAACTAAAGGAAATCTATTTTCATTACAAGTTGATTATCTGTGGGTTTTGCTATATGAACAGAAAGCTAGCAGGGGGAGGATGAACAGAGGTAATAATAATGCAGCCTATGACTTGTACCACGAATCTTTCATAGATTTCTTTTTAACATCACAGCCACTATCATAACTACCTTTGACCTCTTCTCTTATAAAAGTTATTACACTGGCTTTTCAGCCTCTTTTCTTCATAATTTGTTTTTATTTATTCATTTTGCAGAACCGGGGATTGAACTCAGGCCCTTGCGCTTGCCAGGCAAATGCTTATTCCACTGAGCCATCTCCCTGGCCCTTTTCTTTGTGATTTAGACAGTTTTTTTTTTTTTCATTTTTTTCTTCATCTGTATTTGGACAACACTCCTGATCTGAGGTCTTCAGCAGGTCCTATATTCTTTTCCTATATTTAGTTTCTACTCATTCATTATATATTGAGAGTTCTTTATTAGCTTCCAAATAATTTATATCAGCATAAAAGCTAGTAAGTTATAAGAGTGTAAGAATATTACAAAACACTCTTACTTAGTTGTTCTAACTTTACTATGTAACACTAAAGTGCCCCTGCTACATATAAAACACCACATGTTCTTATAGATGTTTAAACTAAACTCATCTGCTAATATCTCTAATTTTTCCTTAAAGCTTCAGTTTTGCTTCTGCCCTATTGCTAACATTTTATAAATTTTCAGCAGGACTGAGCCATATACTTTGAATTTCAACCGAAATCTTACTTGTTTCATTATGTTTCTCCATGTCCTCCTCAGAATTGATCATCATTTTTCGAACTTCTGTCAGAACTTATGCCTAGTTTAGACTATAACTCCAATTCTACCTCATTTCATATTTCAGCACCATACTCATTTTAACATGCATATGATAAATTTTTCATGGTAGGAACTACAGTCTTTCACAGATATATAATATCTCTATAGAACTTAGCACAATGCCTGGCTCATGGTTGGAACTCAGTATTTACTGAGGGAATGTGCATCTGCTTTAAAAAAGTAAATTACACTAGTCTCATACCATTAGACATATTTCACAGGCATTGAAAACACTGCCCAAGCATAAGATGAATTAATTCCTCCCATATGCACAGCTTCTCGAAAAGCATACTATATACAGGACACATATAACACAGTTGTATCATTTTGAACAAGGTATTATTTGGAGAAAGCACATCAGCAGAAACACCAACCCTGGAATTTTGTATCTTTAGAGAGGATCTGCCTCTCTGAATCAGTAAAAACAGAGGTATATAAATTAGTATAGATTTAATAAGTCAGGACACACAACCAACCTTAAACAGGTACTAAATGTTGTGGCAAACATAACTTAAAAGAGTCCTTGGAAAAGAAACTCTGTATATAGTCATGCTGTAGATCACAAATAAAAATCACAACCATGCTGTCATAGTTTAGATTCAATGACAGCATCACTCACAGACTTAAGGACTCTTTCTCATAAGGCAGGGGTAGCAATGTATGCCTTCAAAAATTGTGTCAAATTATTCTAAATGGGACAAAGGACACCAAAGGCATATGTAAGAGAATGAATAAAATTGTTACATAAACATGAAAGTACAAAATAGCGGCATTTCTCAGTGAATGCATTTTATATTTTTTAAATGTTTGAATTCATTAAAAATTATGCATAGATATTTAACTTTTTTTTCCACATCAAATTAAATTTTTTGACTTAGTGAATGCCCATTTAGAAAACAAAGCCTATCTTTATACTGGGATTGCCTCTATGATCTGAGATTATTATGCCTCCAAATCATCTTCTTCACCTTAAAAGATGGCAGAAAAACACACCTTGTACAACCTTAAGAGAACCCAATTTGCATATATTGACTGAACTTAACCATAATGATATACATGGACAACGAGAAATATTAGTCAGTTTCAGGGGCCAAGGAGATAGCTCAGTAGGCTAGGTACTTGCCTGGCAAGCGCAAGGGCCTGAGTTCAAACCCCAATTCCACAAAAAAAAAAGAAAAAAAAGAAAAGTAAAAGAAATATTAGTAAGTTTCAAAGCCCAGGTTTCAGAACAAGTACAGTTTATTAGAATAACATTGTGCATTTTTTTGGTAAAAAAAATAAATGACAAATCTTGACTTTGCTTTTTTAAATCTCTTCTTTTTCCTTTTTTTTTTCTTCAGTTCTCATTCCTGTCACACTAGCTCAGATTCCTAATAAGTAAAATCTGGGCAGATTATACAAACCTGTACACTGTAGCTCATCTCTCTCCTAGTACAATCTACCTTGGAATTGCTGCCAGATTAATACCTAAGACACTTTCTCCATATCAATCTTTTCCACAAAATATTCATTGGCCTCTCCACTGGGTCCAGGATGAAGTCCAAGTTCCTTACCCCAGTACTCAGGGTCCTCCACAGTTTGACTCAATTGATTCTTCCAAACTTATCTGCTATCAATTCCTCTGCAGCTAAACTGGTCTCTTCTACTCTCCCAAACTCTCCTCCCTTTGTTCCTATTGTTCCCTCATTTAGAATGCATTCCTTCTCTTCTCAACCAATTCAAATTCTACCCATTTCCCAACACCCAGCTCAGATTCCATCTTCTCCTTGAAGCCTGGCCAGATGTTAGCAAGCTGAAGAGCTCTTTCTTCAGAATTCTGAGAGCACTCTTGTTTAGATCAGTGGCTTCTAACCTTCTTGAGAATGAAGCCTTCTTTCTAACATCCAAATATTCCATAACTCAAATGATAGCCTATTTTCAATCTGTTGATAGATAAATTGCATATGAATATGTAGACAAGAAATTTTTATTTTAACAAACACAACAGCATATCTATATATGCTGTTTCACAAAGAAGAATTTGCTGACCTTGGGAACTAGTTCTCCAACTCCAAAAGAAATCTCAGCCACAGAAAAAATCCTAGCTTCATAATTTATTCGGAACATCACTGCCTTTTAGCTTTCAGTTTTTGCCAAGCATTCAAAAAGACTCATCTTTCTCAGTCTGACTCTAAAAGCTTTAAATGAGGCAAGTTTAGTGCCACAGAATTCTTTGTACACAATAAAACCTAAATAAATGTTTACTTCTCTTTCCTCTCCATATTGTATATAAAATTTACCATATATGACAGAGAAATTGGAAGAATTATTATAGTGAGCATTCATAAACATCCCACCTGGAGTCAACAATTAATATTTTACTTTTTAGCACTCACCCTGCAAAAAAAAACTATTTTCACATATTTCCGAATAAGTTGTAGATATAAAATACTTATCATACATATTTAAATAATTTACATCATTAATGAGAGTTTATATTTTTATTGCCAGTTCTAGTAACTTTGTGTGCATGTGTGTACAAATCTTGTAAACATACCATTCAATGATTTTTTAAAAATGTATTTGGCTCAGGGTCTCCCTATGTACCTCAGACTTTGGTTATTAAGAATGTTCAGCCTCCCCAGTGCTGGGATTAGAGGTGTGTGGCACCACGCCCAGACTCTGGGGCCAGTGAGGCAAGTGCTGCCAGGGATTGAACCCTGGTCCCTGCACTTGCCTAAGCAGGCACTTAGTCTGCTGAGCTATCTTGCTGGCCCCTTTCAAAGACTCCTAACAGACATGTGCTTTTAGAAACCAAGTTATACCTAAATATTTGCATCGTCTAATGGAAGCATCACATAACCATGTGAAAATATTGCCCTCACCTAAGGAAGTTCATAACACTATATCCTCAATTTCTGACATAGCCAATATTTAAATAACTTTAAATGAGAGAAGCAATGATTAAAAAGCAGTTTATATGTATGGAGCACCTCTCATTTATTAGGCCTTGTGCTAAGTACTTTACAAGTAAGCAGTCTCTTGCTTGTTCCTCGACAACTTTATGAGATGTTTATTATAACTGTATTAGTTCTAATATGAGGAAGCTGTAACTTAATGGTGTTAAATAAATAGCCCAGTGTCCCACAACAATGCCACTTTTTAAAAGTCAATTTATCGTTCTAAAATCTGCTAAAGAGCTGAACCCTTTCCAATTAGGGCTTGCTCATCCTCCGGCATTCCTCTGACACACACAGACTTAGACCCCAGTGAAGGACACATCAACAGGATAGTCTGAGAATACCAGGGCACTAAATAATGTATCAGTATATGTTGCAAATTAGCAGATAGTAAAATAAACTAGCGTATGAGGATTGGAAGCAGATGAGTTGGCTCAGACTCAGAATCTCAATCATATCAATATGGAAAATGGTTTACTTGCCTAAAGTGTAATCAGCCTACCAAGCGATCAGCACTGCCGCCCACCCTTCAGCAGCTCACATGAGCACCCAGACACAGCGTCTACCTGCACAGAGCTGTGAGTGAGCACACACCTGCTGAGTGCCTCACACACTCCTGAGTACCTGGAAAGGCTCTTTTTCACCATGTGATGGATCCGAAGGAGAAAAAATACTTCGTATTGTGAAAGCATTACAGTAGCCAGTTGGTTCTAAGGGATATGTTTCGTTTTAAAACTTGTAACATTTATGATTAGGTAGGAATAGCTGCTATTTTTGAGCATGTAGATGTCAGTAATTATTCTTGGTATTTTAGATATAATACAAATTAAAGTATCATCACATAGAAGAGCAATTCCTATTTTAAAAAGAATAAGGCAGGGACCTAGAAGTAATAACAACAGCCAGTGGCTAACAAGTGCTTTGTAAGGTTCAGATGCTTCCCAACTCTCTTAATCATGCCAGCAAGGCTACAAGTACATTCTGTTACCATCTTCATTTCACTAACTGGACTTCAGAGGCATGGAGCAGACACGACACTGGTGAGCTGCAGAGTGGTCAGGCTCAGCTTCTGGCAGAAGAGCTTAGCCTCAGGGACCCCCAAATATCCCTGCTCTGCTGCCTCTCAAAATATACCTTAGCACAGGGCTTGAACAGCTGAATCAAGATTTTAACCTAGATTAATCTGACTGCAGTTTTACGCTCCTCCCATCAGGTTCTATTGCTCTTATATTATTATTATTATACCTTTCCACTTACTCTCTTTAAAGGCAGTATGTGATTTTTGCTGAAAATGATAATCATATGTAAATAAGTACATGACTTCAGAAGAAATGCCCTTATAACTTCTTACCCAATTAAGACGTCTTTTCTCATTGCCTTCCACTCCTGTTTATATGTTCAAAATACTACTTCAGTGAACTTCTTAAAATACAAGATCAGGTCTGAGGATGTAGTGTAGTGGTAGAGTACTTGCTTAGTATAAGTAAAGCTCTGGGTTTAAGTCCCAGCACTGCAAAGAAATCAAAAGCAAAAGTATAGAAGCTCCTTGCAAGCTCAGTCAGATCTCTTCTCCATTTACAGTTAAGCCTCTCTGCTCCCACACATGTGAACCCAAACTCCTGACCCTGGCATCTGGAATTTCATCACTTATTTTGTCTATCTTGGCTCCATCTCTGTGCATTCTATGCTTGATCCTCACTGTACACACACACATACACACACACACACACACACACACAACACACTTCCTCTAAGGATGTCTTTTCCATGACTGCACCAACCAGTTTCTCTCTACTTCAGTGAGTATGAATATTCCAATTTTCTCCACCTCCAAAATTTGTACCTCCAATTATCTGTCATTTCTTTATCATCTTGCAAAGATACTAAAATTAAGTAGACAAACAGCCTTATCTTTATGTCATTCAGTTATTTCTTAAACTATTGAAATGTGCTTTACTATTGCTAAAACACTAAATACAACAGTTGAAATTTCCAAATTACTATGGGTCAAAGCAATCCATTATTACAGATCAAATTCAAAATCAGCACCACAATTAACTTTGGTGTTTTCTGGATAGAAAGGGTAAGTTACTTTATGAATTGGGACATGAAACGACCAATTTCAACAATTTAAGAAACAAGCTGAGGTAGTTTTGATTCTATTAATAAATTATAAGTAAAATTAATGATGTTATTCTCTTATAAACATTAAATTACAATATTTCCTTAGTAACATAGGACATTCAGTCAACAAATTCTTATTGCCAAAATTTTTCCTTGGATATTGAGGATACAATTCTGAACAATTCTGTCCTTCCTTCAAGGAGCTTAGAGACTATCAGGAAAAACAGACATATAACTAGATGTAGATGTCATAATCTTTCTTCTTGGTCATAATCCTAGACAAGGTAACATAAGAACTTCGCATTGTAGAAAAAGTATGTTAGCAAGAATTAAAAATTTTTCTAGTAACATAAGTGGTGCTATTGGAGAGCACAAGAGTTAGAGCAGAAAGAATATCTATTTGAAATCAGTCTGATGTGCCTTTGCATCTCTTCTCCAGAACAGGTAATGTCTATGGAAACAGGAGCTAGTCACTGAACTTCTTTAAAAGTAGCTGGATGAATGTCATCTGAAACTGCCTTGAGGATAATATAAAGGACATAAAGGGATTATGAGATACTACTCAATAAATAGTACAGATTCATTTGATTTAGGTCATAATTTTATTCTGTAAAAAGTATTCTTTTCAACTAACATTCCACTTACTACTTAGCAATGATCAAATACAGAAGCATTTTAGATTTTCTTTCATTTTACAGAAGAAAAAAAAGTCTTCAGTTGGTATTATGGGTAATAAGTATATCTCCTTGCAATGTGTTTAGTAGAGTTCATCTATGTATTTTGCTGTAATGAGATATTGGAAGCATGAAATAAAACAAAGTATCCTCAAGACCAACAAGTTATCATGAACGTAATCATAATAAGGTTTCACTTATAAAAATTTTGTTCTAAAACTTAACATAAATTCTTCCTTTGTTTCTCAGATTAGTAAAAGCAACAGGCCATCATTGAACACAGTTTTAAAAAGCAGGCAGGTTTTCCTATTAAAAGGACAAATAGAAAGGTATAAAATTTGCCCGATATAGGAAATTTTTCTCTGAAAATGAATGATTGGAGTCACAGAGAAGGGAATTAACTGCTCTTAGCTTTAATGCCAATCATTTAAGTAAACACACTGGGATCCCTTCCTCTTTCCCTCACCAGCCTCCACATATCTGTCTGATGCTCAGACCGAAGCATCCTTCGATAGCATAGGACACCAGGGATTACTTAAAGGATGAGTCGTAGCACAAAATTCACATGTATCTCTGGAATGAGTCAGAGATTTATCCCAGAATATAGGATGTTCTAGGGAGATACAATTCTGCATATGCTAAAGTTTTATCCTAGGCAGGGTTGAACTCAAATGCTCTAACCTACCTGCAATTGGAAGAAGTTGAGAGCTGTTTGCATTTAGTTATTAGTTTATCAAGAAATCCAGCTGTCTAGAAACTCCAAGCCTAGGTACAAGCAGTGAGCACTGTAACACCTGGTGCTACTGGAGAAGATCCAGCTAGCTATAGATGCCAGGCTGGAGCTCATCTGTCACCCGCATGACCTGCACACGCCACCCATTTATTTTCCCTGCTCTGCTTTCTGCTCTACCCTCACAGAGCTCCTTTCTGTTTCTAGAACATTCTGGGCACCTTCTCAGCTCTCAGCTTTGGTAACTTAATTCTTATGGAACCCCAAACAAATGCCAACAGAGTGATGTTTGGTTGATACAATCTGGTTCTCAAAGTCAAAATAAATATGACCAAATTTACCATTAACTTAAAAACATTTCCTGAGCTACAAAATATTTACTCTGAGCAGTAGCAAAACTGCAACTGCTTTTTGAATTTCACAGTAATACCGCTGCAATCCAAATGTGTATATAATAATGACTATTATAATGAAAAACAGAGATACTTCCCATCTCTGTTTGATCTCAGAGAGGCTTAACACAAGCAGACAGTTGATGGAATTATAATTAGGTCAAAAGCTTTGAAAATTAGTTAGAGACAATCACCCAAAAGTTAACCTATTGATGCAATATCCAGTGTATGCATGACCACAAGAAGAAATCACAGACACACACACACACACACACACACACACACACACACACACCAATTTAAAAGAACAGAACATAACTGCTCTAGAGAGCTATCCTTTTGTCCTCATAGCTTCCAGCCAAGGGTTGTCGGATAGTTTTGCCATTTGGTGGGGAACAGCATGCTCTACCCTGAAGGCACCAGTGTGGCGTGAAACCAGGGATGTGCAGGTGAAGGCTCTAGGAAAGGCATTTGTTAATGATAAGAATTGAGTATTCTCTCCAGGGAGCACCAGAGTGATTTAAAAGCCCACTCTCTTGACTGCTGGTATCAGTGGTATCCGTTACAAGTCACGGGCCTTTAAACTTGTCATTTAACTTTCTAAGGTTTGATTTCTGTAAAATGGAATCATATCACGGAAGTGACTATGACTTATACGTAGTCATTACCTATATGTACATTTACATATAGTTAATGGATACAGAGCCCTTAAGTTCCAGTTATGCTGTAAGTTTTATATGATATGCTTATCCCAAGCTTAATATAAATTCTGTTATCATCTCCATTTTATAGATGATGAAACTAAGACGCACAGATGCGTATTTCCCAAGTCTCGACTGCTAGCAGATCATGGAATTTGGATTCAGACCCAAACTGTCAGCCTTTCTGTTGGCAGTCTGGAGAAATTTTCTGAAGATTAATGAAACAAAACAGAGCATGAGTGATGTAATGACTATTCAGCTATTAAAAAACGCTGGCCATTTTTAGTACTAGTAGGAGGCATGTGAAAATTATTCCCAGGGACACAATACAGCAAATAAACTGTAAATTCTAACAAATTATTTTGTTTATTCTTTGATGGCTTTTGCTTGAGGATAATGTATAAGAAGCCAATTTTGTGGCTTTGGCTAAAAATGGCATTTAGAAACTTCTTTACTCATAATGTCCCATAATTTCCCAGAAACTAAATTATATACAAAATGTAAATAATCAAATTAGATCAGCATGTTTCTATTGACAGCAGTATATTTGACTATATATATATATATATATATATATATATATATATATATATATCCCTAAATTACAGCCTCAAGCCAAAATTTTATACATATTCACTCCAGTTCAGGTATTTCTTATACATAATACCTTTTAAAGATATTCTCATTGGATATAACCATATTTCACTGAATTAAAATTATATTGAGAAAAAACATCCAAATTCAAACAATTTGTCAGTTTTATAACCTTGAAGAAATAACAAAACAACTTTAAATAGATTCTAATAATGTAAGTAGGCAAAAATAAATTAACTTACTCTAAAATATGCAAAACAATTAAATAAACTTTAAATGCAGAAAATTTAGCCATGCAGTTCAAGACTGTAATCTGTTATCATGTTGGAAATCTGACACAACCATTCAAAATTGCTATTTGAATTGCCATCAGAATTCCTGAAACTGCATTTGTAGTGAAAATTCCAATTGCACCTGGTTTTACCTCACTTAAAGAAAACTTTATCTGTTTTAAGACCATTTTATACTGCTTTCTGCATTTGAATCTGAATTTACAATCCAGAAAGCTCACACTTGGAGTTCTTAGTTTCACTCACACCTCTTTTTTCTTGCTCTTCCTCTCTTGCTAACTTCAGACATCCAAAAACAAACACTGAAACTAGCAATGTATTGGAATGGAGCAATCTCAGGCTACCAGGGACTAAAGACAACCAGAGAAAACAAAGATGGAAAGAATCCCTGCTTTGCAAACAAGGCCCTAATTGGTACGTAAATAAAAATCCTTTTACTGCTACAGCCCTGAGTCCTTCCGAGTCGCTCCCAACCCCTCCTCACCCACAACATAAATATCAACAGAAAGCCTTCAAGGAAGACAGGCTTGATTGTTCTCTCTTACAGTCTTAGCTTTAATATTCATCTACTAGCAACCTTACCACCCAAATGCCTATTTCTTAAAAATTATGCTTTTAATAATGTCTCTGGGAAAAAATTTCTATTGTATCTTGCCCTAGGACATCAACTGTCCAAAGACACAGGGACAGTTAAAAGAAAGACAACCATGAGTATCTTTGCAGCCATTCTGTTGGTGTCTCCTAGGTTACATTTCAACTGTTCAATAGTAACTAAAATATTCATTAGTTCATTGAGAAATTTATTATTTCCAACAATAATTTTCTTAATACATGACTAGCACTTATTTATGCTACTATTTTACTAATTTTACATATACGTGTCGTGTAATTCAAAGATTTATGAATTGGGTAACATCAACAGTTAAATGCAAGAATAACGACTTAAAGAGATGTTGAAATATAAAAATAAACAGGTAAAAGTTTTAAAACAGGAAACATTCAAATGGGATCCACAACTGAAGAACATTTCATCTAAGAAAATTTTAAAAGCACATTTTTTGAGGTGATAGCTCAACCTCTTTTTGTCTTTATCCCTTATATGAACCATGAAAATAGGTACTAGCCTGTAAGTACAGAACCTACTAATACTGGGTCTTAGGAAAATTTGGCAGCAGACTTCACAAGAAACTTAATATTTGCTGCCTCACCATTCCATTCCCTTCTTGTTTATTTTTTAGATGAAGTTATGGCTTTTGATACAGGAGATTTTCTTGTTTTCTTAGCCTCTTAATAGGGGCAGGTGGTGGCAGGAAGTAAAAAAAAAAATAGTTCTGAGTGAGAGAAGACAGTCTATATAAATGCATGCAAAGCTAACAAGTGGAAGTTGTGTTGACCTAATTAATTTCAATTGAGCTGAAAGTTTTAAATTGGGCTGTAGAGAAGTCACTTAAATACAAATCAGCACACGCACGTGTGTGTGTGTGTGTGTGTGTGTGTGTGTGTGTGTGTGTACATCTGGAAATATTTGTTATACAGTTAGGAGAGGTGATTGATACTTAAAAGAGTTTTAAATTTTAATGAATTTTTTCAGTCTTCTAATTCATTGGTAAACACTGGTGGTTTCAAATTAAATAAAGATCTCAAAGAAGGAATAGGAAAATCTATAATGACTGTATACCAGGGAAGCTTGCCAGTTGCTAATGAAGTCACTAATTTTAAGCTTAACTCCTCTAGTGGTCACTGAGAGGAATGAAATAGTACATGATAGAACAGATAAGCAGCGTGATGAACTGAATCACAAACTTAATAGTGTCCTAGAACTTTCAGATATGGTTGGACTCTAAATAGGCACATAGCACGGACCACGAAGGAAAGTTTGTTTCCAGACCTTCAAACCATAGGTTAAAAGTCAAATCAAACATTCAGGTAGGTAGATAGAAATTTCTTTCATGCTTTGGATAATTTATACTTTGTAACTTCTCCTTCAGACACACCACAACCTGTGGAAAGTACACCAATGAACAATGCCTAAAAATAGAATGAGATGAATAAACTACACATTTCTCTCAAACTAGCTCTTGAAAATTCATTTCTAGTACATAAAGTGTAAGTTTATTTTAGGACAAAAAAATGATTTCTAGTAATTTCTCTTCCTGCCAAGATCCCAAATATTTTCTTGTTTTAAGTTTAATTTAGTTATGCAAAAATCATATACAATGTTGTATTACTGAATATGAATATGCAACCAACCTACAAAATGTAAATATTGAGAAGCATATTATTATTGTATATGTGCTTATAAAACAAATCACACCTCATTCAGACAAAGCCAGCTAACAGGACAGTCTGAAGAGAGTCTGCTTCAACTCCGGGGGATCATTTTGTAGGAGATGACTTTCTCGCAAAATGTTGCAAAGATGAAAACATCCTACCTCAGTTTCATTTCTCATATTTAAAAACTCAAGTATAAGTATTTCACGTTCACCCTTCCACTATACACGGACATATTCTATGAAGTAAATTAGTTCAACATGTTTGTTCTTCCTTGTTTTGAAGTAACTTTGATTGTGTTATCTGGCTTGACAGTAATGGCCATGCCTATGGCAGATTCGCTGGTGTGGCGCCTCTGGAGCTGCCCCAACTGCTCACACTGGAGGGCCCACAGTGGCTGGCCCCTCGCCCTCTGTGGCAGACACGCTTTCACCTGAAGCCCAATCCCAAGAGAAGAGGAAAGAAGACTTTTGGCTCTTATTTCATTTGCTCTATACAAGCTAATTATAGGCTTCAATGGATTTTTCATAATTTAAATTTCTCTTTGATTGAGTATTGAAATGGGAAGAAGTTTCAAGAGAAAAGGCACTTTATTCAAAGATTTTTTTCTTTTTTGGGTCAGGTCAGCAAAGTTTCTACTTTTGATGACAACCGTTTTTGTTAACACTAAAGACGAAAATATTTACTTTTAAGGAAAAACATGGAACAGTGATAGGTAAAAATAGTCATTGTGGATATTAATATAGTAAACCAGAAATAGTTGATTTGATACTTTATCTATTGTTACAAATTTTATAGCATTACCCAGTTTCTAAAGGTTTCACTGCTAAATTAGAACATTGCACCAAATGGACATGAGTGTTACAGCATTTATTTGTGTTTAGTTTTTAAACTATGTGATAAAAGACCACCATGGTGATATGGAACTGATGAGTCTTCTATGGATGTAATTCTAAATACATAATTCATTTAGCTAGTGAAACTTATTTTCAGAGTTCATTAGGATCATAAGGCTTATAAAAATCAACAAAAATATCTATGAAGAAGTAATTTCTCAACAGTCTAAGGTAAAAATAAATACATGCAACAGTAATATATCCTTCCATATGCTGAAGTAAAATATGTATAACACCTAATTATTGCACATAACAGATAGCATACATATAAGTCTATGTTTAGACTTAAGGTATGTATCAAACAAAATATTCATGTGTGAATTATATAGACATATGTAATAACACTTTTTAAAGTATTCTACTTAATCTTTTATGAAGTTTTACAAATACTTTTCAAACAAGATTGCCTATATTATAAACTAAATTTTTCTCTTTTACATACCCATATTTTAATAGCCAAAGCCACAAGAATGCCGGACAAACAAATTATGTTGCTGATCATTAACAATAATTCCATCCAATGTTTACATTTAATAATAATAATAATAATATATAAAGTCAAAAAGGAACTAATTCCAAAATTTCATTGCTCATAATGCAAATTGATACTGTGCAATGGACATGATTGACATGGAGATAAAATACACTCAAAGGCCAGAACTTAGGTATAAACATAGGAACAAATGTGTGCATACATAACATCTACACATATGTGAATCAATATAAAATTAAATGCTATGTTACTGTAACCTAGAGACATGCAGCTCCTACTAATAAATACTAACTCATAAGTTAAATTACCTGAAGGAGAAATAAGAGTTTAATAGCTTTAGCAACTGAAATCATAGCCACCTAATAACCAAGTGACGAAACAAGTTCAAAGCAAATAAGAAAGACAGGAGACACTCACCTTCGGTGCCATTGGGAGTCATGGAATTACTATTTAGATGAGAGCTATCGAGTTTGGGACCACTGGGGGATTCACTACTACCACTCAGATGGCTATTCGGGCTGGTTAGATCCTGCATTTCCATAGACCTAAAGACAAGAAGCCTTCCATTTGACAGATGTAGCAAATTCATGACACCACTACTTAATGCGATAATGACTTGTCACGTTCTTTGGAACACATTCACACAAAACCCCATTGTATCTATTTTCTTAGATTCAAAAGAGTTCATCTTGCACTTTGATTCCAGGCATCCTTGCATGACATATACTACTAAGAGGTTTTACTTGCCTAATTGTGCAGCCAAACATTTACATGGAGTTTTTTAAATCTCCTTTTTTTTTTTAATTTTCTATAGTTAATCAAGACAGAAGATCTTATGTTAGACAATGACATCTATTTAAATTTTCAGAGAAATAAAATTCTGCCATGTTTTTCTTTTAATATTAGAGAGTCCAAAGTTGTTATTTTTTCTGAAAGTCCAATATATAAATAAGTACAGTAGAAAAAAAATCACTTTTCTGTGGAATCAGTTTTGTCTAGTAAGTTAGCACTACGGACTCCATTATAACTTACCACCCAACTGTAATTTAATGGGTCTGCAAACCAAATAAAACACTTGAGACCTGTAGTCTAGTGACAGGGAATGAGATAGTCCTGATGCATGTGTTTACTCTGGCAAACTACTTAATTGTTCCTCTGTTTCCCTTGAAACAAATGCAGCATTAAAACATTATGATGTCGGCTCATTTGTTTGCTTTGTGGATTACATACAGCGTGTCCAATTGAAAAGGGATAAGGCCAACATACAGTGGGTCCTGTGAGCATTAGCACTTGGAATACCTCAGCTGTCACTTGGGGCAGGAAAGACAATTCTGCCTCAGTGCTCTCATTCTGCATTTTTAACCGGACAGAAACAGTTCAACAGTCCCCCCCCCCCCCCCCGAAAGCTCTTGGACCAAGAGTTACTTATTCTGTAAAAGGCAAAAAAGCCATTTGCTCTTGTTCACAATTTTAGAATCAGACACTTATATTTAAATCTCATATTAATGAAGAGAGGGCTCTTGAAAGTCACTCAAAACACATCTAGTTACCATCTGTATTCTGACAGTCACGTTTTTCAGTCTAAGGCCCATTTGCTTTATTTTCAACTTTCTGTGTTTCTAAAATAATAATAAGGGAGGAGTTTCATGCTACACAGATGAAACTAACATTTGCTGTTCACCCTCACTAGGTCAATAAAATGTACAGTCATTTTAAATTTGGAAGCTGTACTTAAATTAACTATCGATATCAGTTTTTAAAACAACTTAATATGAGCCATTTTACTTCTTAACTGTGTCTAGAGATGTTTTCAAACACATTTTTCTCTCTTAATTCTCATCCACCGTCACAGTTTTTTTAACACCATATCCCTCAATCATTATCAAACTGATGTTCCTATTTCTTTCCTAAATACTTAAACATTTTTAGAACAACAGACACACACACACACACACACACACACACAAAATGCTAAGTAATCTTCAACCAGGCTGTTGCTATTAATAGCAATAATTAAGACATACTAGACAAAAATAGATCTGGCTCACAGAAAGGTAATCTACAAAAATGCTGAATATTAATAATTTCCTTACCTGCAACTTGAGGAAACAGCAACATCTGAACTGGTTGGAGGTGTTTGCACCTGTGGTCAGGGGTAAAAAATTAAAAGCTGTTGTTACTGTGCTTCAGTGTCAGCTCTTAATTATACAGAGCACATGGCTGAGACCGACAATGCTCTCTTTTAACCAAAAGAGAAAGAGGAGGACAGTGTAGCAGTGAAAGGCATATTGTCTTTAAGTTGAGGTCTCAACTGTTGTTTCCTCCTGCAGGTCTATCCTCCTCCTCCCCTGGTCAGGGGGGAAGGCAGCCAAATGACGGGATAGTGATTCATCACTGGCCTATGACAGCTGCAAATGGGATTACCCCTCCCCCAATCAACATGCAAAGCAGTCTTGCCCAGGCAGCTTGGAAAAGGTGCTTGGAAAAAAATAGCTATTAACAAAATGAGTGTGTTTAACAGCAGTAGTTCAGGCAACAGCCAACCCCCATCCTCAGCAGATCTTTCATCTTCTGTTATCACCAGCTAAAATAGAGATCCCGCCTACCCCTTTGACTCCTGAGGATTTCTTATCTTTATCATGATTTTCTCCCACGTTTACTTTGTCACTTAACAATCACTAAAACAGCTTCTGGGCAACTTTCAGGCAACTGTTGGTCTCAGAATAAATGGCAAAGACGAATTTTCATGCCCTAAGTCACCTTACTGAGTGAAGTGCTTATTTATCCATGCCAATTAAAATTCAATGAGCGCCTACGCCTGGCAACACAGAAAGACTGTGTGTGTATTTACTTGGGTGGATTTCCCATCTTTTAGATTGCAAAAACGAATGCACAGTTGTATAGTCAGTTCAATATCTCAGTTAGCCAGCATGTTCTTCTGTTTGTTTTTAAATGCATCTAGATTTGGGGATTTCACTAAGGTGCACACTTTAGTGGCTACTGCCCCTTCCACAGGCAGTGTAAACCATGAGCAGGTGATAAAGCTCAGGTGAGGAAGCCTCTGGCTTGCAAGCCCAGGCTAACACGTCCGCAGGCAGGCAGCAAGGAGGGTTCTGCACAACATTTAAAATGGCTCAGAATTTCTGAATCTTTGATGTGCATTTTCGCTCAACCTGAACTGACATCAATTAGGGCTACAGAACAAAGATGAGAACTGAAGCATCTCAAATGACATTAAAGTTATCCAACCAGGCATCTTCTGTTGAGTCCTGTTATTTTTAAATTATGATTTATGAAATTAAGAAACACTACCTTTCTAGCAAGAATAAAGCATCATTAAGATCTAAATGTCTTTGCATGTTTCTATAATATGTTCAGGGTGATAAAAAATGATTTTTAAAAGATGCCTAAGTAGAAATTAAACATTAATACCTGTATATGTGCCATGCTGTGATAACAGGGTTCTGTAATTTTTGTTAAAATTAATGTTCTCACACAAGATAAAATGTTCTCACAGAAGTTTCTTTTAGAAACTGGAGTAATATGCCTCCAGGATAACCCTCCTCTTTATACACCTGGAATAAATTATAGGTGAGAACTTAGTTTTAAGAGCTTTCTTGGCTTAATTATGAGAGTGTGTAAAGGACATTTTCTGTTAGATCTTGAAATTCATTTCCATTTTAACATTTGCTGCAAAGTATAATCTTAGCTTCACTGTACAGTTTGAAAGTTTGGTTATACTTACATTTGAGGCTTAACTTGTCATGCCTAAATCTAAAAATCTATGGTTGCTAATTTAAAAAATCAGCTTCAAAACAAGAATTACCCTAATACATTTCCTTATTGAAAAAAAATGCATTTTCACAACAACATATTTCTTTTATGCTAGCACTACCCAGTCTCTACTGTACTTTCATACACTACAATTTTTGAAAGCCCATTTCATGATCTTCATTTCATTAAGTATACTTCAGATATATTCTTTTGTGAGTCAAGAATTATTTAAACCATGTGTTGTGTGTTACTGTATTTAAAAATGACTCTTTAATCAAAATAACTTTAAAACAACTAATCCTCACTTAGGCTGGTCAGCTGAATCCACATCGTGGTCCAGGAAAAATAAATCTACTCTCAAGAATGCGAATGCAGACAACAATTAGACACAGATGTGAGCAAAATTAGTTACAGTTTACAAAATGCTACACTTCACATGCTTTTAGTTTTGTAAGTGTAGTACAAGATTACAGTGCAGTAAAGAAACATACTCAACGACTTATCTAAAAAGATCACCTATTTCTGATTGGTGTTAATTTTCTCTCATGTTTGACAATTTCTGTGGAAATTTCTGTATTTTAAACACCCAAAATCATAATCTGTTTCAAAAATAATTAATCAGCAATATTTTTGTTCCAAAAGAGAAAAAAAAAATCTGTGTCTCCCAGACAGTTAGTAAGTTCACATTTTCTGCTTTTCATCCATAAATTTAATATGTTTCTTGCTTCCTAGTCTGGTACTTTTGACTTAAATACCTCCATGAATGCAAAAATGTTTCCCATTATATAAGTGATCATCTTATACTGCAATGAAGTCAATACACCTTAGTGCTTCTTAAGCACTCTTTGTACAGAATACACATAGTAGCATATTGGCAGAGCTGTAAAAATAGGAAGAAACTAGATAGCAGAATTCCTGAGAATCTAAATGCAAGCATCCTAAACTGGCAACTTTGACTTCTGATTAGTTAATGAGAACTTTTAAGTTTGCCTTTTTTCTAATTAAATTTATAATTCTTCACAGATGTAACTTTTGTTGATGTTCAATTTGTCTCTCTCATTTTGTTAAACCTCACATAGTACTTCGCCAATCCATTGAATAGCCACATTAAATCTGTTAATACCATGCTCTTCAACCCCAGAAATTATTTCCAGAAGGCAAACTTGCTTTCAGAGATCATCAAACAAGACTTAAGGTACACATTTTATCACATTTTCCCTACCACAGAGCTCAGGATGCAGAGCGAAATCATGACTTTTGCACTGTTTATTATACTTTGCTAAATTACAAATCAAAAGCATCTGACAGAAGATCATGTATGAAGCCAAAAGTTAATAATGTTCTGTGAAAAGTAAACTGTAAATGGAAAGGGGTTCTAAATCGCAGCAGCACAGAGAAAATAAAATGTAGGTACTTGTCTAAATTATGGGTTTCCATAGGCTTTTTTTGCTTGCTAAAAGCAATTTTTATAAAATGACTATAATTTAAAACTTTTTTAAATGAAAAGAAATTTTCAAAGTGAAAGTACTGGACTTATCTCAATAAATACAGTTGGCAGGAAAGCTAGTTTTGCTCAACCGCAGATCAACTTGAATAGTTCCAAATTTGAAAGATAATGGTAATTTTCTAATCAGAATATATTCTGTAGGAAATAAATGTGCCTTAGCAATATATCTACTTTTTAAGCAGGAAAAAAAAAAATTCCCAAAATGTCTCTTCAATCAATATTTCAACTCTGGTGTCAGCATTGTAATTAAAACATAAATTTTTAAAATAAAAACTTAACCATAAAATTGAAATGAACTTCTAGGGAGGGATAGATTTTTAAATGTTAGCAGTACACTTCCTTCTTTACTCCATAACGTAAATATTTTAATTTATCACTGCTTATTTTACTGGAATAGTCATTTGCAGCATCTCATTTAAAGAAAATGACAGAATCACATTCTTATGAAACCAAAAACAAGTTTTTAAACCACCCTGATTCTATGTATGATTTAAGGACAATTTTCAAAATTATCATTGATTCAAAATGTGGAAATTCTTCTGGTATCTGATTAAATAAAAGTATTTTCACTGAAAGTATGTTTCTTTCCAGTGTAGTCTTATGAAATAAATTTGCACATTCAAATGGACATTTTCTTTTGGGAAAATCATTTATCATGTCTGTGAAACCCATACAGCAATTGACTTCCATTTCGCACCCTAAAACTGAACAGTGGCTCCATTAGGTTTCTATGTCTGTCACCACAGAGAATTTTCAAAGACTGGAACTCTATGGCCGCTTGCTCATTTACAGAGAACTTTGGGCCTTTGGACAACTCAGGAATTGAGAAAGTCAAATACCAAATTCAGACCCCATAAAAACCTGATTACTCATTGTGTGTATGGCCTCAAACCTCTGTGAGGTGAAGACTCACACAAACACAAAAACAAAATCTACTCTGAAAGACACTTTACAAAATCATTCCAAACCTGTAAAACTATACTATGTGGTTTATTACCAAGTTTTTGTAGCCTTTGTCATTTTAAGAAATGAAACATAAAAAGTTTGTCTAAATTCAATGACATCTCTGAATTTAGTGTATTCTTTCAAATGTTATGCTTAAATATGTAAAAAGTCCTCCCAAGAAATATAAGCTCATGAGTCATTAGCAATTTAAAACACTGATCTTGAATGACAAACATTTTGAGAAGAATCCAGATTTTTAACTTCAAGGTCCATTTAGTTCATATAAAATGACAATAAGTGACAAATTAATTACCTTTTGGAGATAAGCCTGGTTAATACAATGATTCGTAAAATCTGTTTACTGAAGCAAATACATGAATTTGCTTAAAAGGGGTTATCAGTTTATTGTTATCTGTGGTCCTTTCAAACATTAAATCTTTCCGCATTTTTTCACATCAAATTAAAGTGCACCAGAAAAGTCATCTATAGAAATATATAGAACGCTTTAATCACAATATTTGAGACATACACAAAAGAGATTTGAAATACTCGTCTTCAAGAATATGGTCTATAATTATTGATATAAGCCATAACAGAAGTAATCATTAACGATCTGCAGTTATCTCTTAATGATTCTAATCATTCAGATAATTTGGGAGTTAAAAATTACACTATTGTGATGGAACCCTGGGGCTAATAAAGTGCTAGGTACAAAACGTCATGCCTTTCCTCATGCCTTAATGTTTTTCTTTGAAAACAAACCAAAACAATAATAAAAGCGCGCCTGTTATCTCGGGCTTTGCGCGTAGAGCAGCTGTTGTCAGTCACTCCACAATTTTTCAAACAGTCATCTTGTACTTACAGCGCTCACATCTGCTACGTCCACCAGTTTAACGCGCTCCTTCGAGTTTCTGGGTCAGCAAGCCTCCGTTCCTGACATAGTTCTGCTGCCGGGCAGGCACCGCGAGGGCTGCGCGGCGCGCTCAGCGGAGCTGGGGCGCCGCTGGCCGCGGAGCGCGCGCGCGGGGGGCAGCCCGGCTCCGGGGGACGGCGCCCGGGCGCTGCTGCAGGCTCGGGCTGCCGAGCGACTGAGCCCAGACGCTTTCCTCAGAAAGAAGCCCGCCACAGTGGACGGCAACAGGAAGGCTTACAGTCGGAAGTGGCACTGGAGAGTTTCTAGCTCGCCTCAAACTCGGAGCCATCAGCTCCCTCTGTTCTGTTTGGGAACAGCTTTGCGCCGTGCGCGCTTTCCCCAGCAAACGGCAGCCGCAGATAGCATCTGAGAACCCTAGACAAAGAAACTGCAGAATCTCATCCCTTGATCTGTTTGCGCAGCCTTGTAGGTCTGCCCATGAAGCCTCGGGGCTTTTTGTTGTTGTTGTTTTGTTTTGTTTTGTTTTTGCAACGCAAACCACAGCTATTCTCTTGTCCTAACGTTATTGGTTTAAATGCAACAATTGAAAGGAGCATTGCTCTGTCTGACTCAACCTTGCTGCTTTAAAAAAAAAATTATTATGTAAATGAACGCGCGCCACGCTATCTGAATAAACAGCTGTGTGAGAATAACTTCTGTGACTCCGTCAGCACACACATCCTCCTGCTGCAGTAGCTCCCAATTAAGATCTTTGGGGAATAGGTAGTTACACCTTATCTTTTTACACTTTTCTAAAACTTTTTTCAGGCCCTGCAACGTGGGGAACCAATACTTTTCAGATTTTTTTTTTTCAGTTATACCTACCTACTAACAATTCTGGGGAAGATAAAAGTACAATAGTTCTTCCCATTAAGTGGAGATAGAAAAGGCCAACTTGTAGGCTATTAGCAATTTAACAGTGAAAACCTGCCTGGTGATGGGCTAGTCCTCACCGAACAATTCTTAGTATAAGAACCCCATAACGTGTCAGGGTATTTTCAAATGAATGTTGGGAAAAGATTAATTTCACCTAGAACCCTTTCTCACAGCCTACTCTAAGTTTTTAAACAGTTTAACTAAATGCAGTACCTGTATCAATATATGACCTATTACACCCACCTAGAGATTTGAGCTTCAGTATCTCATATTTTATAGAAATAAACGATTTCATTTGTGAGATCAATGGCAACCAATATATCGATTTCAAATACTTTTAAAGAAGCCATTGCTTACGTGGACTAATGATTATGCTTTAATTTCCAGCCTAATAAATACAAATGTTTATTTTGATACTGTTCACTCATTAGAACCAAAGGTGTACTCTAAAACACAACTGTTGTCCCCGTTGGACCTTTCTTAAAACTCTTTTATCATGATTAATAATGCTATTCTATTTATTTGATCTTTTTATTCAACAACAAGCAATCTTCCTTCTTAGACCTTAAAAACCACAGTAATTTGCCAAATGATCATACAATATACTTCTAGATCATCAACTAAACAGTAGAAAGTCTTACTTTCACATTACTAGTTTGCAATTGAAATAAACCATTCTTATATAAACAAAACATTTCTATTCACCAAAGTGCAAAGTGAACTTTTTCCTTTATTCCGTCATCCCTGAACAACACATCAGTCTAAATTCCTCAGAAAAGAACACCTTGTCAAACCTAAGAGACATCTTAAACTGCAAACTCACCTACGATTTCATTTTGTATAGTACCAGCAAGGAATCATGGGCTAGGTATTTACCATATTTGGGAAGCCAGTCACTAAATGGTTGACTGCTATTGGATCTGTTCATCTATGCAGCAGAAATGGAATTATGTTACCACCTCTAGCACTCTCTCAGGCCAGAAGTATCAGTTATTCCATACAGTAAGGTATATGTACAGAAAGCAAACTATAGTCTGTAAAGGAGTTATCTAGTGTTGTCAGATAGAAGGAATGTTACCTTAATTCAACCTATGGTATCAAACTCCCACACAGTAACTGCTTTTGCAGTCAGATTTATTACTAAGAGCCACAATATACAAATTTTGAGGTGTTGGTAAAGACTTATATCTTATTTGAAACTCTTGTAACTATTTTACCCACAAGTCCCATAGTGTTAAAATTATTTTAGACACACGGGTTACAATGTTATTTTTCTAATCCATGAAAGATTATATTGGCAAATTCAGAATACACAAACCATGTGAAGTAAGAACACTAGAAATATTGGATACAGCATGTCAACTTTGCATACAAGTGACTTGTCAACATCCCAGTAAAATGTACGTTCAGTATGCTTTTACATGGAAATTAAAGTTCGTTGATATAAACCAAATAAAATACCATTGAAGAAATGATGCAAGTAATTATGAAGAAAATTATAAAAAGCATGATGCATTTAATGTGACCACTAATTAGCATGCTGTAGCTCATGTTTCATAAGTATTTGACAAAGCTTAGTAACTGGCTAAAGTATATCCATGTGTATATTTACCACTTTCGAACAGTTTCTTTTCTAAAGCAAAATTTGATGGATTATAAACAATCATATGAGTGTCTACAAATTTGGCCTAGTTACTATTTCTGAATATAAATATATAGTAATTATTATAATGTACAACTTGAACAAAACTAAGTTACTCTACAATTGAGAAATTAAAATTTAAGAAATTATTATGACACAGCTTATAGTATACTGTTTTACTACTGATTTTACTAGTGATTTTAAAATTTTTATCAAGTATAATTACATAAGTTAACCATATACTCTTAAGGATCCAACCAGGTCCTGAATGAAGTCATATGGATTACAGAAGGTTTTAGGAAAATTTGCTAAAATTTACCATGATTAAGGATTGGCAATAATATAAAACATTAGTATCTGATATGTGCTGCAAAAAATAAGAACACATGAATTCAGGTTTAAAATTTTCCCAATATGTTTTCCCCAATAAAACAAAAATATACATATAATTTTATTTGGAAAAGAAAAACACTTGAAATATTCAACTATAATGAAATGTTCAAATACTTTCAAAGAGATACAAAGATCTTTTATATACTGTATCTCCAAGCAGGTTTAGCTGACAGAGCCAGCTGTTGTTTGGATATATGCCCAGATATATATGAGAAGTCTGTAATTTTGATAGAAGTTTTCAGTGCTTTTAGACTACCAGAGAGGTTTAAATAAGGGCATGATCACAAAAATAAACAAACATCCTTAATTAAATAAAAAAGACAAGGGCAGATATAAGGCACTCATTAGAGCAATTCAAACCGTAACTTGGAACTTTTCTAAAACTACATGTAAACAATTGATTAATCAAATTAAACATAATGACTAAATACTGAGAAAACAAGAGATAAAATACAATGTCTCTCTTTTCTATGCCAGGAGCAACAATAAAGTTCTTGGATGACTGTGGATTTCAGTAAAAGATGTATTTTCCTCTTCTGGATGTTTACATCAGAAAATTTTCAGGTGTAAGCAGACATCTTATGACCTGGCCCACATTTATTTGCTTCATATATAGTTCCTATAAAATGATTATTTCTCAAGAGGAATGGTAGACACGGTAGGAAAATAGGAGCAGTGAAGACCAATGCATTGTCTCCAAATGCAAAATTCCACAAAGTATTTCTCTCACACTAGTAAAAATCAGTATCTGGAAATAGGTAATATTGTGCACGGAAAACTGTTCAAAGTTGAGTGTTCCAAATGCTGCCCTTTGGCCTTCTGTTCAATTTCTTCTTCTTATGGTCCATGCCATGGCACAGCATTTCTTTGAGGTACCTTTGGAACTGTGTCCAGATGACTGGGAGGGATTATAATACTTGCTGGCACAAGGAGTGGCCACTTCCATGACCTGTGCTTTCCTCACTGGCACGAGACCCACAGTAAAGGTCCTGCTCCTGGTACCCTTCTGTTGAAACCCAACCAAGTAAAACATCCTCTATTTATTTTAAGAATGATACTAACTCCGCCAAACTAAATGTCTACTGCTATTTTGCTAAATGCTTTCCATTCAAACTCCAACATGAATAGTTTTTAATAGCAAATTTAAGGAGGCAATTACTATTAACTCTACCATGGAAAATTATTTTCATAAATATTATGGTCTTTATACCAACACAATATGAAAATAAAGCCCATTTCCTAACTTCCTAATATAAGCACATTTATTATTACATCTGAATCATAGTCATTTATTTATGTAGGTTGGAAAACTTGTTAACCTATGTAATAATGACTGCCTATAGGATGTTTTTTTAAAAAATTATTATTCTTAATAAAAATTTAGAGTCTCACTTCTTGAAACTAACAGTAATGGAAAGGCAGCAGCAGACTTTGGAAAAGGGCATAAGATGATAGAGGTCTTTTAAGAAAAATAATGCACAACAAGTTTTCTATCTTTAAATCAACTGGTTTTGCAAAATGACAAACAGTGGTTTTTCTTCTTTATATAATAAAACATGTAAATAATTGGTCTTAGAAGTAGACATTTAATCTGAGCAATAAACTCCTTCCTATTTCACACTGTTAAAAGATTTCGGTTGGCATGAAACTGCCTAAAAAATTCTAGGTTGTCTCCTCTCCAGCTTGCTTTTTCTCTAAACCATGAGCAAAGCCAATCTTCTCAGGACCTCCTAGAACATGTAAGAAGATCTGAAAATAATACGCTTTGTGTTTTCCAGGTATCAGGACAGCTGAGTTCAATTTTTAAATTCTTCAGAAACAATGAATAGCTCAGGGAGGAAGGGAGGGAAATAGCATTTATTAAGTGCTTACTATGCGCTCTGTACTCTGCAGAACATTACACATTTCTATGAATGTTGTCTTCATAAAATATGCATGTGTTCTCTCTATTCGTTCTGGAGTGTGTCTCAGTTTTTAGCCATCAAAGTCACCTTGAAGGGGTAGATGGAGCAATGAAATTAATGGTTTCTAATTTTATCATCATTTTGGAGTAAAGTGAAGTCCAATAAAGTTAATAGTCCAGAAAGATGTAAGATATATTGAAATAATATATACTGACACTTACCAAATGTGTACATAGATATAATTATGTTTATCATATTACATAAAGAAAATTTATCTAATTATTGATGTATTAAACTAACATACATCAACATGGGAAGGCATTCACTATATAATATCCGCTTATTCATAAATACATATTGTAAGATAGTTTACAGGTTTAAAAATAAAAGGACATTAGTCAATAGGAAATAAGGTGAGAAGTTTTTAAGCTTGAAATGATCAAATTAGGACTTTTTTTCATAATTTTGCAAAAAAGATGAATTATCTTCTTAAAGTAAGGATTATAAATATTCCCAATGTTTCCTTTGTACAAAAAGAATACCCTACACTTCTGAGTTTATAACAAACAATGATATGGATAACTTGTTTCACAGTTAGATCCATTTCTTCCCTTTTGCCTTCCTTAATTTCAGTTATCCAGAGTGATATGCTTTGATCTGGATTGCCACTGCATGATCCACTTGTGATATGTTCAGGGAGGAAATAATTATATTTAAACCACACTCCTCCAAGTTACCTGATGTATTTGGAAGCAGAGTCTGTATCTTCAGAATCAAGAAACTCTATTATTGTTTGAAATAAATTGTTAGGGAGGGGGCAAAAAACCCTAAAGCCCAATAACATATAGGATTTTTTTCTTCTTTCAAGCAGCATTAACTTTTCCCCCTTCTAGTTTCCCAAATAGGGGAAAAAGGGTAACCTCTAAAGTTGTTTTAGACAGAAGGTCACAATTCAAAGGACTTGTAACTTAATCCAGTGCACCGCAATCACACTGCTATTGGAAACACAACCAAATGTACTATTATTCTAGATATTTTTATTAAGCAATATCAGTAGGTATACAACCTGGAGGTTTCTCTGTACTGTAAAATTTTGCTAGGTTCATACATGCAAGTGATCAAGTTGCCTTGAGGCCCTGGTATTTTAGAGTGCTGTGGCACAAAGAAACAAGGTAGGCTTAAAATTATACACAAAGAAAAACAATACCTTCAATCTGTTCAAATACTTAAAAAGACTGCATCTTTTGGGGACCAACACATAAATAAAACTATACAGTTTTCAGTCTTTAAATATGCCCATAATTAACAATACAGCTTATTTTAGATAGTTTCATGTTTTAGGAATTATAGTGACTATTTACTTTTGTGGTTCAAATTCTTTGAAAAAAAAATCTCTAAGTCTGGAAGCATCCTGTGTCTTCCAGGGATTCTGCTTTAACATCATCAATGATCTAATTTATCTGAATTATAGAGGAATGCAAAGTCGAAGATCTGGAATTTTCTGAGTTCCTACATTTAAAATGTGTGAGATTCTTAGAAACAATGCCCTGGTTGATAGGGAGTTATGGGTTAGTGGCTTGTTTTTTTAATCAATACAAGGAAAAACAAATAGTTTACCAAGAGGTCAGAGTGCTGGTGGAGGAGCCCTCTCCAGTCTGATTCTCATTGACAAGCTCTGCTGAAAGATCCGCAAAGGCCCCATTAGCTCGGGCCTCCTGGGATGGCTGTTCACTTTCCTTCCTGTCCTTGCCTGTGAGGACGATCTCCCCCACCAGCCAGTGGGCAGAGAGGGCTGCAGAGGAGGTGAAGGAGGGACAGGACAGTGACAAAGCAGGGCACGAAAGAAGTTGCTCATTACAAGAGCCAAAAACAGCTCAAAGATCCTAGGCATTTTCAAAGAGTGAATGTGTTTGCTTAGAAATCCTAAGACCAAATAATAATATTGGTAGACATGGGGATTTTATATATATATTTTAATTGGCATTACCATTTCCAATATACCCATCTTGTTTGAGAGGAATTGCACTAATAAGGCCAGATCTGAAAACAAATATGGAAGGTCTGACTCCTTATAAATAAAGCCAATCATGAATAATTAGTGAAGACTATCAAAGAGAAGAAACTACCTAGGGATTACTTACAATTTCCCCTCTTGCCAGCCTATATTTTTTCCCAATATATGAAAAAAACTTTAATAAATTTTTGCAATTAACATCTTTCTGAAGCAGCACATCACAGCCTTTCTTTTCTCATTTTTGCATATTCATAGATTTTCTGTCTACTCCTATTTTGAGCTATTCTTTTTTGAATGAATATGATTCTTCACATCTTTCCACAATCAAGGTTCCTTATTTTTAAAATTTTTTTATTAATTTTAATGAGAAATAAATAGCAATGAAATAGTTTGCAAACAGATTAGTAGAATACTTACAATAATTAATACATTACATATTGTTGTTTTCAGTAGTTATCACAGTACAAGATGCAGACATGATCTCTTGGCTAGATAGTATTAGTACAAATCTTTCTTCTCACTGAACTAAGAAAAGTAGCTGTATATCTATCCTAACTATTTTGTATATACATATACTTTTTCACTGCAGAATGGTCCTTAATTTATATCCCCTTTTTTGTTTTGTTTTGTCAGAGATGGGTATTCCATTGCCATTAGAGAAGGTGTATTTGGAGAAGTCTTTAAAGCACCTTGGCATACTTGACACAAGTTCAAATACTGTAGGATTCTTGAATTGAGCAAAATATCCCCATATGCCCCAATAGTCCATAATAGTTGTGGATTATCAGCAGAATTGGTAATTGTCAGAAGTTGTTAACTTGAGCCTTTTACAGGTCAGGATATTAATATGGCATTACTTTTTATGCCTTGTGGTTATACTTTTCTGCTGGATAGTTAAGACCAAATTAGAAGGTACTTAGTAAAGTAAAATAAATACATTGGGGATTCAAAAGAGTGGTAATTCTGGCTCTGGCATGAGCTTTCTTGGTTCTCTTTATTATTGATTACTTGTCTTCTCAATTTATAAACTGATTACAACATGGATACAATGTGAGACCCACTCACAAAGCAACATGGGAATGAACATGTTTACTTGTATGGTGAAGTTTGTATAGATTGTAAAATATAAAAAAAAAAACACTGAATTTCAAAATCATTTTATTGGGAAATAAATGACTAGGGCATTCTAAGACTTGGGGTTTATCGTGGTTTGATATACATGGTAGGTATTCTATGAATGCTATTTAAATTCATTAATCCATGCATACCAAGCTATAAAATGGAACATAATGGAAATAATTTTTGAAAGAAAAATTATTTTTCTTAGTCTCATTTTTTTCCTCTATTTTTAACATTGCTATATTTTCCTCCACTGGAAACTTTAAAGCTGAACTGGCTAAGGCACTCATAATTCATTTGAACACAATATACTTTCATGGATAAAATTTAGTCTTTGAAATTGTATGAAGAGCTTGTCATCCTGAAAATAAGAAATAATCAAACTGCCAGAAAATTAAGAAAGTAAAACAGACCTGAAATCACTATAATGTATTAGGGTGAGATAATAAAATGGAATAAAAAGTTAAGGTTCAATTTTTAAGAAACATGTCATATATGGTATTTTAACAATAAACATCATATTCTTCCCCAAGCACCCTGTTATCTTAGTATCTCTCCATATTTTCCTTATGGTAATATAGCTCAGCGGACTAAAGCACCTGCTTAGGCAAGGACAGGGACAGCGGTTTTGTCCAGGGCACCACATGCCAGTGGCAGCCCCACCCCCAGGGTGAGCTGAGCTGGCCAGAGTCCAGCTCTAGTGGAGCACGCCTGCAATCCCAGTGCTGGGGAGGCTGAAATCAAGTGAATCGTCATGCGTCCAAGCTGCACAGTGACACCTTATAACAACCAAACATATTAGAAAGAAAAACAATGACCAAAAATTTAAAAATTAAGAAAAAATTTTAAAAGATTGTGCAACAGAATGTGTGCATCTTTAAGAAAACTTTATGTTTACTGCCTTTCAGAAATTTTGCCAGGGGTCAGGGAGACAGCTCAGTAGAATAAACACTTGCGTGGTAAAAAACCAGGGCCTGAGTTCAACCCCCAATCCTGCAAAAAAAGAAAGAAAGAAATTTTTCCTGTATCCACAAAGTTAGCATTTTCAAATTTTGTAGCCTATAAGCCATTTAGGATCTCATCAACCACATCAGTTGGTCTGTCAGCCAGTAATCACTCTGTGAACATCTAGCATGTATCTAGTACATGCCAGCTGCTGGAGATGCAGATAAAGTAGTGAAAAAGGCAGACAGAATCTCTGCCATTAAGGAAATTGTGTTATCATGTGTACAAAGAAGAGTGAAAAGGTGGCTGTACAAACAAAGATTATATTTTTGGCCTTTCTAGAAATTCCATGAAAGTGACTACAAAGAGAATTTTTTTTGAAGTGTAAATGGTCAAGGACAAGAGGGCAGGCAATAGACAGTAAGTTACAAAATTTAAAAGTGAAAACACATAAACAATCAGTCATTAGAAATGTCATTTCACATCTAAGAAAGCTGATTCTAAAAATGACAGTAAGAAAAGCAGAAAACTAAGCCAGTAAATACCACCATCACCCAACCCCCACATCTGCAGAATTGCTGGTAGCACGTCCTTCAGTCAGTGAAAGTCAAAGTGCGACTTCTAAATGAGGCGTCATGCAAGTCAGTGTAAGAAGCAGTTAGATGTGCCTCAACGCTTCACGTGGTTATCAGGCTAGTACACTGTGCACTAGCGGAAAGGCCTTAGACTGTGCCAGGGGCACTGTACTGGCAGCAGGCAGGTCACCGTTCCTACACTGCATCTGGGACAGCTGCTTCCAGTCCCTCCCACATAACTATTTCTCCATCAGGCTTCCCAGAACACAGTCACGAGCTAGATTTATATTACCAAGGCAGGAGTCTAAAACTACCTTCTACTACCAGAGAATTCTGACCAGTCCAAAAGGAAAGAGCTAAGATATAGCTGCATGTCTCCTGCAGAAAGCAACCTACCTGTGCATTCAAGGTAGAAACTTTGGTTAGCAAGTCTTTATCTATCAATCAGCTTTAAAGTTCCTTACTCATAAATGTGAGGCAACAAAAATGACTGAATTTTTTTTTAAAAAGGAACAGCCAAAACATAAAAAGAACATGAAAAAAAAAAAAGAATAACAGAAATGTGAAATTCAGTAAAATTGAGACAGTCTCTTAGAAAGAGAACAAGAAAAAATGACAGGGGGCAGGGAAATGGCTCAGTGGAATAAGCATTTCCCTGGCAAATGCAAGGGCCTGAATTCAATCCCTGGTGCCACCGAACAAAAAAAAGAAGAGATGACGGTGGAGAGAGGTGTAAGGAATGAACAGCTATAGTGTTGGTGGCCCAGTCTTCAAGTAACTGGAGTGTTAGAAAGAAAATGCAGAAAATGAAAGGCAAAATTTAGACAAATTATTCTGAAATGTTTTCTAGGACAGAATTTTCAAATTGAATGCATATCCCACCCAGCGGCTATCATTGAGAAATCTCTGAACACTGGGAATAAACGGTGGGTTCTACAGTCTTTGAGGGAGGAAAAAGCTGTCCATGAACCAAAGAAGGGCAATGACTTCAAATTTCTGAGCTGAAAGATGTCTTTTGGAAAGATTAAAGAGCAAAGATCTTGACTTCATTAAAGAAAAAAAATGCTAGAGTTTTTTTTCTAATCTAGAGTTTTACAGCCTATCAACTTTATAACAAGTAGAAAAATTTTAAAAAAAGGTATTTTCAGATATATGAATTTTCAAACAATTCAATTCCTAACTATCCTTTCCCATGAAGCTAATAGATATATTCCATCAAAATTATGGACTAAACAATTATGAATTAGATCATCAGGGGCCAGGGAAATAGCTCAGCAACATAAGCACCTAACTGGCAAGGTCCCAATTTCGACTCCTGGTTTTGCAAAAAGGAAAAAAAAAGCAAAATAGGAGAAAGATAAATATAATGCCTTGTGCTAATTGTAAAGAGAAATTTTGAGATGATGGTTCTGCACCAAAAAGAATGGTCTGAGCTGGAGGTTAAATTACCCGAGGAAAGTTTTCCTTCAAATTAATGAATTAATAGAATAACTGATATATCTGAGCATATAGGAAACAGAGTTGAACAGGAAATATCATGAACATGATTTATTATAAGGGGTAAGTAGATTGAATTCAAAAATACAGCAGAAAGATCATATACCATGACCAAATGGATTTATCTCTTGATGCAAGGTTGGTCTGCCATTGCAAGTGAATCATTGTGGTACACCACATTAACAGAATGAAAGATCAAAACTACATGATCATTTCAGTAAATACAAGGAAAGAATTTAACAAACTTTAAAATATTTTATTATAAGAACTCAACAGAATAGGGTTAGAAAAATTTCCTCAACACAATGAAGACCATTTATGAAAAATCTACAGCTAATGTTTTGTTCTTTCTATTCAACATCATACTGGAAATGCCAACACAATCAGGCAGGAACAACATCTGAATCAGAAAGGTAGAAGTAAAATTATTCCTGCTTAGACACGATAAAATTCTATATGTAGAAAACACTAATAACTTGAAAAAAACTACAGCTAATGAATAAATTCCGTAAAGTAGGATATAAGATAAACAGAGAAAAATAAATTGTATTTCTTTGTACCAATAATGATGTACCTTAGAAAAGAAATCAAGAAAATCCAATTTGAAATAGTACAAAAAAGAATGACATAGAGAGAAATTTAATTATGTGAAATACCTATCTACTGAAAACTATAAAACAGAGGTTAGAGAGATTGAAAACAAGACAAATAAAAAGACATCTCATTTTGTGAACTGAAAAAGTTAATATTTTTACAAGGTCTATAATATCAAAGCAATCTACAAATTCAATGTGATTCCTATCAAAATTCTATAAAAAAATAGAAAATTTATGTAGAACCACAAAAGACACTGGATAGGCAGAACAATCTCAAGAAAGAAAAAAAGTTGGACCCAGCATACTTCCTTATTTCAGATATTATAAAGAGATAAAAATGAAAACAACACAACTCTAGCATAGAAAAAAATACAAAGGCCAAAAGAATCGAATGCAGTGAAATAAAGCCATGCATTTATGGTCAGTTAATTTTTTTACAAGGCCACTAAGAAGACATGTTGGGGGGGATGGCCTTTTCAGTAAAGGATGACAGCAACGCTAGATGTCCACATGCAAAACTGCATCTTTATATTACACCATGCATAAATAATTCAAAATGTATTACACATCTGAATGCAAGACCTCACATTCAAGCTGCCTTAATTACCTTTCTCAATGCTGGGACAAAATACTCAACACTCACATATTACAGAAGGAAAAGTTGGGCTGGGGAGATGGCTCTGTGGAATAAGCGGCTTCCCTGGCAAGTACAAGGGGCTGAGTTCAGTCCCTCAGTTGACAGTTTATCAAGGTTTCAGTCCATAGTCAGCGGGCTCCAAAGTAAGGAGCATCTCAGAGGAGAAACAGTTCGTACATAGCAGGAAGAAGGCAGCAAGCAGCAAGCAGCAGCAGCCATCCTTCCTTCTCTTCATCTATATTCCACGAAGGCTAAAGCCTATTGTTTGGAACAGGTGTCACCTAGAGCACGAGTATGGCTTCCATTATGTACACCCACACTAACTATGCTAATTCCAATCAGTGGACTAATAGACTGCCAGGCACACTTAGTCCCCGTATCATATGCACTAGATCCAGCAAGCTCCAAAAATTCCCACCCATGAGCACATAGGTTCTAGGAGACAACAAGATGCCCATCACACGCAGGTTGCCCTCTCATTTTGTTAATTACCCCCCTTGATGTGCAGAAGCTATTAGTCCTACTTCAGCTCTGCCTGTCTTGGTATCCTGTCCATAAAAGGACTTTCATAAGATAGATATAATGGAACACATTTAGACCTTCGATATGGAGATCCTGCCATTTGTGAAAATGGATCAGTGTTGGCAAACCTTTCATAACTTGCCATGATAGCAAACAGCCAGCTGTGGATGAAAGTGGAGGAAATTACACTTAAAGAAATAAACCACATACAGAAATGAAGATATCACATGAGTTTATTTATATGTGGAATCTTTTTTTAAAAAAGCTGAATACATCGAAACAGAAAGCACATGGTGTTTACTTGCATAACCAAGGGAAAGGAAATAGGGAAGTAGGTCAATCATTTATAAATACATCCATCTATCTATCTATCTATCCACACACATATATATGTATAGATAAATGTGTATATGTAAATGTATATAAGTATACATCTGTGTATATATATATGTATGTGAGATATATATATATATATATATATATATATATATGTATGTATGTATATGTAAGTCAAAACACTACACACTGCGAAAAAAGCTTTTGTATAGGTGGATTAATGCAGATACCAAAAATTGATAAAAGATCAGGAGATATACATACTAGAAAGGTAACAAAACCAACACTGTTAGCATGCACATGTGTTGAGTGGAATAAGA
Source organism: Ctenomys sociabilis (assembly GCA_004027165.1). Lineage (NCBI taxonomy): Eukaryota > Metazoa > Chordata > Mammalia > Rodentia > Ctenomyidae > Ctenomys > Ctenomys sociabilis. Next base: position 26,213 of record PVKA01006636.1, on the reverse strand, counting down.
TGAGAGACACATTTTCATCTTCTATAATGACAGCTTAGCAGGTTACACCCCAAAGTTGAACAATCAGCAAATAACACCATTAGAAATATCAACTGAAAACCTATGAGTAGTTTCTGTAAAAAGGGGAAAAGAAGATGAAAGGGAACTAGGAAAATCACCTCACAATAACAATTTATAGTTATTTGCTTTTGAAACTGTGTACTTACGATTTTACTTAAAATTAAAATAGAAATACATTCTGTTTCTATATGTATTTGTGTATTAGGTATTGACAAATAGTGAAGAAATAAAACTCACATAAGAGGAAACATAAGTAATATTATAGTTAGTCCAGGAAAGCCTCTGGGGCCTATCACAAGTGGAGACTTAAATGATGAAAGGGTGAAGTACGTGTAAAATGGAAGGGAGAGGCAAGAAGGGTTTGTATGAAAAGGATATTAAGTTCAAAAAGAAGTCTTAGCAAGTATGATGGAAGAAGGAAAAAATATGGAGAACAATGAACAAGAAAGAAAGAAGAGGGTGAAGACAGGCAAAGCTGTGCAGCACTGTAGGGCAGGTAACACTGGAATCTTGTTATAGATGGAGTGAAAATGGAATATCACCAGAGCTTGATTTTATTTAACTTTAGAGCAGAAAAGTGACATAAACTGATTTATGTGCAAGAAACCACTCTAGCTGCCATGTGAAGGATAAACTGTAAGAGACCAAAGAAACAGGCAGGAGGTCAAACCAGGGGCTTGCAGTGGTCCAGGTGAGAAGTGGTGGTAATCTAGACTAGGGTTTTATTTGGGGAGTTGATGATATGCAATCAGACATAGGGTATACTTTGGAGTGAAAGCCAATAGAAATTGTAGATTGGATGTGGATTTGAGGCCCAAAAAAAAATTAAGAATAATTTTATTCCTTTTGCATAAACTGTAAACACCACAAATTTTACTTTCATCTTTGTTTATTTCTACTTTCTGCTTTCTTGCACATACAACAACATGAAATAAACACAAAGTGCCTGAACAATCAGTTCCTAAATAAGTGACAGTTAACTGAAAGTATTTTCAAGATTATTGCATCAGATTATCCAATGCGTCCTTTCCTCTGTCCATACTCTTCACTAGCATCCTTGTTCTCATCTCTTGTCTTTGTAAACTTGTTTCTCCAAACTCACCAGACTGATGTGAATGTCTTTTTCTCTTTTCTACTTTACCAGCCCTTCTTCCATCACTATCCTTTGTCTCATCTTGGTAGGCTCCTGCTGTGAAAGCCCCCAGTGAACCATGCCTGCCCAAGTTGTGGGCTTAGTGAATGAGACATAGCAAGGATGGCAGAAACAAAGACTTGGTGCTTGGTGGGAAATCTCATTCTCAGAGAATGCTGGCTCTAGATCCAGCCACAACAAAAGAATCATTTTCTAGTCTCATAGTGAATGAAAAGATACCATGTATTGATCAGTTTTCCAATGCTGTAACCAAATAACTGCAAAATACAACATAAAGGAGTAAATGGTTTATTTTGGTTTACAGTTTCAGAGGTTTTAGTTCACGGTTTATTGGCTTCAGAGCAGAAACATCATGGTAGAAGGGCACAATGGCTGAGAAGCAGAAGGATGGATAAAAAGCCAGAGAGGAGAGATCCAGGGACTAGATATAGACCCAAGGCCATGTCTTTGTAACTCAGAAATATGATTTACTGATCTCCTGGGCATCTCTCAAACCAACAAACCTGACAATAAAGATTAACCACCGTGCTTAGTCTACTGTCAGCCAATCGAAGAAAGACATATGAGAGAAAAGTCATGAGGCATTCCAGCTCTGTCTACCTCTCAGTAGAAATTAAGAGACAACCCCAAAGAAAGGCCACTTCTCTGAGCTCAGCCATTCCTCATAGAATGATGGGTTCATTCCATGAATTATGGATTATAATGTTGTAGCACACGATGAAATTAACCATTATTATGCTGAACTGTTCTCTAAAAGTTACCAAGCACACATTTGTTATCAAAACCACTACACATTACTTTGTCTCTCTTAGTTACATTACACGTAGTATTTTTATTATGCATAATATTTGTAGCACATGCCTTGCATTTCATTTACAACTTTAGCTTTCTTTAGGTATGCAGTTGTATGGCATAGTAACGCATTCAGGTTGTGCACCACCTTTGCTAGCATCTATCACCAACTTTTCCGGCTCAAACTGAAATTTAACTGAGACTCTGTAACCACTAATCACTACTTCATCTTTTTTTGCTCCCCCTATCCCCTAGCAACCACAATTCTACTTTCTGTTTCTGTCAATCTAAGTAGTATGAGTACCTCAAATAAGTGAAGTCATATAATACTTGTCCTTTTACATCAGAATGACAGCATCGTAGTGATAGCACGTGCCATGGCTTTTTATTTTCTGTCAAAATGTCCTCCTCAGAATGTCCTGTTAACAAAATTCTCACTTGTATGTTTGACCCAATTTTCTGCTTATTCTCTCTTGGCCTCTTTTGAAGCTGCTATTTTTCCATTACTCTACTGCTTAAATGCCAGGCCATCCAGAGCATTTCTGCCCTGTGGGACCTTAATCCCATTGCTATGGTTTGTGTGTATTTGTCCCCCAAAAGTCTCATGCAGTCATGGGGCAGACTTTTAGAGTTTATGATTAACTCACAGTCTATTGGGATTATGGGTGTAAGTACTGCTGGGGTTATGGGTGTGAGTATTACTTCTAGACTGAGGTGGATAGGTTGAATGAAAATTAAGGGAGACAGACTTCCTCTTGGTTGCTGTTCCTCCCTTTTGCTCTCTGTTCTTTGCAGCCACCACGAGCTGCTCCCCTCTGCCATGTTCCAGTCTGCCTTGGAGCCAGCTGAGTATGGACTGAAACCTCCAGTAACTGTGAACTAAATCAGCCACTCTTTCCTGTTAGTGAAGACTCAGGACATAGGAGAACCTGTATCATAACATCATGTAACTCATTTGTGTCTCAAATTTTCTGATCAAAGAGATTATGAGGCCACAGAGCAATGTGATTGATGATGTAGAGTGTGCCTATGGAGAGAGAAAACATCCTCTCAGGCTTTCATAGAGAGCAAATTGGTCAAACAATGGCCGTGACCCATCCACATGGCTGACACTGACAAAAGATCTACAGTGTGCAGTACAGGGTTTCAGGATAAATCCTGAGGGGACTTAACTGACCTTTTCAGATACGAAAGTTACATTTCTTGTTATATAGGTCTTGCTTTATCTTGTTTGTAACCAACCAGCAGTAAAATATAAAAATGAGATAAAAAGTAAAGCCATATTAATATGCTGAGTTGTAAAATGCTCAAGTCAACAACTTCTGACATTGCTAGTCCTATGGACAACCCACTACTATTATGGACTACTGGACTATATTGGAATATTTTGCTGAATTCATGCATCTACAATATTTAAATGACAATGGAATGCCCTTCTCTGACAAAACTAAAGAAAAAAAGTGACCATTTTGTATCTGTATATTCAAAATAGGTAGGATAGATATACAGCTACATTTTCTTAATTCAATGAATAAAAAGATTTGTTCTAATAGTGTTTGTGGACAGGATATCATGTATGCATCTTGCACAATGAATAACCACTAAGACAACAATATGCAATGTATTTATTGTTGATACTGTCCTACTAATAGGTTTTGAAACTGTCTCATTACTATTTGTTTCTCAATAAAATTATTTTAAAAATAAAAAATCTAATTGAGCAAAAAAACAAAAGAAACACAAAAAAATCCCTTTCTTTCCTTTATTTCAGCTGTTGAGTATTTGTCCCAGCAATGAGAGAAGAGTAACTGAGACAGAATTTGGTACCAGAAAGGTGGGGTCATTGCTGTGGTTAAACCTGACCATGTAGATCACACACTTTTGTGAAGAGATAGGAAAGGTTCAGAGATATTGCCTACAAGAAAAGTGCTTGAACGGCTTTAGCTATTCTGTGTGGGAGATTCTGGTCAGAGCTCAGAAGGTCAGAAGGCTGACTGAAAGCCTGTCTGTGAAGATCAGGCTGGGGAGATTTCTGCTGGAAAAAAAGATCGCATTGGTTGTTGGACTCCAGAAGATTTGGGATGTGGCTTGGAGGAAGGTTTATCTGAATTTTGTGCATGTCTAGAGACTTTGCCTGAGACTGAGAATAAGCATGGCAGACTGATTAATCTCTCAAAAGACATTTAAAAGCAGCCAAATATTGGGGCAGTGCCATGGTTGTTGTTGGGGCCTTTTAGTCAGATTTATGTTGAGAATCAAAGCAAAGAGCCCAGCAGGATGATTTAAAATGTTGTGAGTTTGGCCAGAAAGAAAGCTCCAATAAAAATGTGCACTGCAAAGATAGAGCTGAGATCTGCCTTGGTCAGGAGGAAGAGAACAGAAAGGATGGCCTGAGGGCATCACAGCAGGTGGCAGGTCTCCACCCTTTGCAGCCTGTGAACCCCAAGTGTAAGGGACTTTGGTTTGAATTAGAAAGCTGCAGAGCCCCATGCTCCAAAATAGTGGCAGCGGCCACACCCAATTCCAGAATGGCATAGAGAATTTATTCCTTGGAATCAGGGTCAGAGTGTTCGTCAATCCAGGCACTCGACCCCTACAGCCAAGAGAGAAGAAATCCTGGCTACTGCTCCAATTGGCAGCAGACCTTGCATCATCCATGTAGCATTGGTTTAGGTGCAGGAGTTCTGAGGTTAAGGAGGCTTCCAGCTAGATTTCAGAAGGCTTGGGAGGCCAGGCAGTATGACCCTGAGAGGACAGGGTATAAAGCTGTGAGAAGCCTGTTCAGTGGAAACACCAGAAGTTTGGAAATGCCAGGAATATGGATCATCTAAGGGAAACTACAAAGAGGGAGCAAAGCTAGCCTAATAGAGAAGCCATGGAAGCTACCACCATGAGTGCTGTAGGGCAGAGGTGTATGGAGCTCACAATTTGCCACAGATTGCTTCAGAGGTGTCCCATATGGAACTGCAGGACTTAAGGCTTGTCTTTCTGAATTTTGGACTTGCTTTGGTCTCAATGCTTGGTATCCTGCTGTGTGTACCTTTTAGAATGGTAATGGTTGTTTTATGCACCTGAATGTTGGAAGTGTCTCACTTTTGTTTTGCACAGGGACTCACACCTGAAAGTTTGCCTTAGATGTTGGAGGAGACTTGGGATTTGGACTTTTTTAACAATGATCAACCTGTTGGAACTTTGGCGGCTCTTAGAGATGGACTAAAATGTCTTTTGCATAAAGGGATGTGCATGAGTCTTTAGGGGCCCAACGGCAGAATGTTAGGGTGTGTGTATATTTCAATTTCCCAAAGCATCATGCAGTCATGGAAAGGCTTCTGGACATTAATTCATGATCCACTGAGATTATAAGTGAAAGGGCTGCTTGGATTATGGGTGTGAGTACTACTTCTAGATTGGGGTGCATAGGTTGAATGCAACTGAAAGGAGACAGACTTCTGCTCAGTTGCCATTGTTGCTGCTGTTGCTCCCTTTTACTATTTGCTCTTTGCAGCCTCCGTAAGCTGCTGTCCTCTGTTATGTTCCACTCTGCCTTGGAGCCAGCAACACACGGACTGAAACCCGCACAAACTGTGAGCTAAATAAACCTTTCCTTCCTCTATTTTGGGTGTTGGTATTTGTCCCAGCAATGAGAGAAGAGTAAGACATCCATATATACCTCACTTACTATGAATATGCAGGGATAACCAAACCACCATTTCTAATATAGCAGAACTAAATTTTAAAAATTTGAACGACTCTCTGATGTATTTCTGTAATACAAGTACAGTCCCCCCCCACCTGCTTAGTCTTTCTATTATTAAGGTGTTTTTAAAATGGAAGGGAGAACCAGATATGAAGGGAGGGGAAAGAGAGGGAAGAAAAAAAATGATTAAAAATCAAGGAAAACTGAAAATAGAGCTTTGGGAAGTCAGAAAGGGGATGAGTTGGATGAAGTGGGGAGGGCCACAGGGGGAGGGCAGAAGAACTAAAATGTGCTGTGTGCATGCACAAACTTCCCATGACACACATAGGCATGATGTACTAGAAATAGGTACTAATAATACTTTTTTTTTTTTTTTTTGTCTTTTTGAGACAGGGTCTCACTATGCAGTTCAGGCTGGCCTTAAGCTCACTGTGTAGCTCAGGCTGGTCTTGAACTCACAACAATCCTCCTGCCTCCGCCTCCCGAGTGCTGGGATTACAGGCATGCGCCACCATGCCCGGCTCCTAATAATACTTTTTGAAAGATTAGATTATAAGGCTAGAGTAAGGAGACAGAAGGTGGGATGCAAGGGAAGTTTCTTTAAGACCAGAAAGGAACAAAGGAAGAACCAAGTTGTGTTTGTATAGACAGCACAGTTAGGATAAATATGCAGTGCTTCTGCATAATTCTATGAGAAGTAAGATTTGCACTAATAGGGCTGGACAGGGTATTATGTCAGCTTCTGGTACTGTGGACAACCACTAGGAAGATAACAAGGTAGAAAGTATTACTTATTGAATCTGGGATACAATTCAGCTATAAAAAATAAGATAAGTATACAGCTACACTCTCTTAAGTTACTGATTAGAGACATCTGCTACAATAGTGTCTGTATGTACAATATCATGTATGCACCTTGTACAATACCAAAACATTATGAAAACAGTCTGCAATGTATTAATTATTGAATCTGTCCTGTTAATTTGTCTTGAAGCTGTCTCATTGCTATTTGTTCTTCAATAAAATAAAATAAGACCAGAAACTGCAGCTGCATTTCAGCAGTAGAGAGTTTGCCTGGCCTATACCTTGAAGTTGGATTTGTAGCACACACACACAAAAAAAAATTAGAAGCAAAAGGAAGATATCTTTTAGTTTAGATAACTGGCTGCTGGAATGTGAATGTACGTAATCCATTAAGGCTGGGAAAAGTTAAAAGGAAAGTGTATAAGGAGAGACCAAGCCAAAATCATGGCTTCCAATTTGAATCTCCTTAGAACGTGAAAGCAGATCCCACATGTCAGCCAAAACCAAATGGCTAGCAATGAAGACCTTGTCTGATCCAGGTGGTATTCCCTGCTGAGGCTGCATCACCCTGTAAATCTACAGCAATAAGTTTTTACAAATTAAGTGGAGCACATGAATTACATTTCACAATGAAATATAAGATGTAAACCAATGAATGAAAAAACAAGTGTTAATTATGCATATTTTGAGTCTGAGAATAGATAAGACAATGTATTTTATGATCATTAGATTCTCTTTATATTCTGTCAACTTTTTGAATATTAAAAGCCTTTAATGCATCAAGTCACAGACCTATGATCATAACCTGAAACATCTAGAGGACTGGTCAATTAAGTAGAGTTAATGTTTAAAAATTTAAAGGGGGCTCAATCAATTAAACTTATGAGTCAATTAAATAAATATATGAAAATAATTATTTTTATTTTATGAAAAATAACCAGATGTATATATAAGATAAATTCCACAAACTGTGTCTCAAGATTTGGGCTTAGCAAAAATTTATTGAAGCACACATAAATATAGGAAGCTCCTTCCTCAGGAAGGACCCACTTCTATGGTAGAGAAAAGGCAGTCAAGAGTTCCTGGGTCTCTGCTGACCGTACAACAGCGCTGAGAAGCCTGGTGCACTAACTGGGGGCATCCTGAAGGAATGAGGAGGCTGTGAATGGGTCCCTTGAGTCCGAAGGCTACAGTAGAGATAAAGGACTTGAAGAGCTAAAGCCCAGAATCATGTTGGACTGGACCACACAAGCACAGCTACACCCATGGCTTGGAATGATCCAGAGGAATGAGGACCTCTTCCCTGAGGCCATAATAAACTCTCAGAGAGTAGATGAAATAGCTCTGCTCACCTCAAGTCTAGGATCAAACATACATGGGCCTTGGTGAGCTTCCATCACTCAGGTAGGAGGAGGAGAAAAGAACAGTGGACTAGAGAATCCGGAATTATGTCAGGATTTAAATCTCAAAAAGACCACCTATGCACAAGAAGAGATTGTTTCCTTAAAAAGGGCTCATACATGGGTGTCTTGGTTATTTGTCTCTTTGCTGAGACAAAATACAAGACACTCTAAATGAAGGAAGAAAAGGTTTATTTAGATCACAGTTTGTGCGGGTTTCAGTCTATAATCAGTTGGCTTCAAGGCAGAGGGGCATGCCACAGGGCAACAGCTCAAGATGGCAGAAGACAGCGAAAGTGGGGAAAACAAGCCTCTTTTGCACCCTTACATTCCACATGGGCTATTCGCCCACACCATCTCAGGGCCCTCCTCTTCCACAAGTACAGCATGCTTACAAAGTAAAGATGCTGACCCCCTGCTGAGTTAAAGTTCTGACTTCTCAAGTGGACACAACGTATCAACCATTACAATGGTGTTTGCTGTTAGGTGTTGTTTGCTTGCCACAGCATGCTCAGAAGCAGGATGCAATAGGTTGTGAACAATAGAATTAGCTTTGATTCCACAAGTACGTTGTACATAAACTCTAGTGGCACTTTTTTTTAACAGACTGCTAAGCTCCAAACCCATTTCTTAACAACACAGTCCCCACCCTGACCCATCACTTTTGTAAAATATCACACTCTGCCCTGTTTCAAAATCCTTCATAGATATGAGGGGGAGACTTAGCTTGCCCCATTTATCATAGCAGCAGGCAATGGTTCAGTACAACCTGTCTTCACCGCCTGTAACCCTGACCTTCACATAACCAGGCTTCTTTCTGGCCATGCTGAGAAGTCTACAGTCCTCATCTCCCTACCTCTGAAGAATCTCCACTCCCTCCCATATTTCAGAGTTTGACTCAGCAGTATTTTAGCAAGTTCAAATTATACTCTTCTGTTGTAGTATGACAAGCTAGTAGTCCCACTGACTCTTCAAATGTGGTCTGTACAAAGTAAACTCAAAGTTTACATTGTGTCCACTTCAGAAGTCAGAACTTTAACTCAGCAGGGGGTCAGCAGCTTTACTTTGTAAGCATGCTGTTCTTGTGGAAGAGGAGGGTCCTGATCTGCTTCTCTATTGCACTTGGGAGTTCAACTCAACCCCCAGTCCTGAAGCCAGCTTGGCTTTCCTGTACTGCAAGGCTGGCCCCTCTTACCAGGCTTCTGATCTTTCAACAGTTGATGACACCTCATTGTCAAAAGAGAAATTCCAAATCTATGCAACAACACACATGGTTCTCTATAACTAGATCCTATTTACCTATCTGTCTTGGGGAAACATACACGCACACAATGATTAATTAGGAGCAACTGGAACAGAATGGATTGGGTTTCACGGAAGACTGAAAATAAAATTCAGTTTTTATCAGATCTCAGTAAATTTATCAGTCTGTCCCCAAGATTTCCTGGGCTTCCTTTCTTCAAATGTCCCCAAGCTGCCTGTATATCCACTACACACAGGTGCTTCTTCTTGGGTTGCCATTTCTTGGGTTGTCTTTGTGTCTTGAAATATTCTTGATTGCTTGTTTTGTTTGTTTTTGTGGTAACAGGGATTGAACTCAAGACCTTGAGCTTACCAGACAAGTGCCTGTTCTACTGAAATATCTCCATTGCCCTTTGAAATACTCTTGAAATCTTCGGTTAGATACTGTACTAAGTAAAAGCCACTTCAGCCCCTACTGTCCTTGAGCACAGACTTAAATAGTTGCACACAGAGGAAGTCATCCTACTATGCTAAGCTTCCTACTCTTTGCTCACGTCTACATGTATATGGTCAAGTATTCTCTAGGTTAATGCAAAAGGAAACTTCCTTATCTTTTTCTTGCTAATTGATACTAGCATACAGAAACTTTGGGGAAGTTTGGGGGAAAAAGAAAAAGAAAGTTGAAGTTTGGGGAAACATACATGCACACAATGATTAATTAGGAGCAACTGGAACAGAATGGATTGGGTTTCATGGAAGACTGAAAATAAAATTCAGTTTTTATCAGATCTCAGTAAATTTATCAGTATTCTTTTATTAAGTGGATATTTATAAGGTTACCTGTAAAGACAGAATTGTAGGTTGTACATACCAGTCGTGCAGACAAGCAGTCATCTACACAAAGAGTCTCCATCTCTAGCTCTTGAGAGGAAAGCAAAGATATCCCAGCGTCCTTCCCCAATCAGCACACACAGGTGGGTCCCTATCCCACACACGACACTCATAATTGACTCTCCAATGTGTCATTGGGAATATATTGATATTCTAGATAAGCAGGTTCATTGTTGGCTCTTATGATATAAAAAAAAAACACTCTATACATATTGTTGGCACTGATCCAAAGTAACTTTAAAGCCTGGAGCACTTTAAAATTTGTTTTACATCAGGCTAATCACATTATGTATCTGCATTTTCATTACATAACACAACCATCCTTGTGTTTACTAATGATATACAAAATGAGAGGAGCAGAATATGTACATTAAGGCTACTATCTGATCATCCATTTGTTAGAGTAAAACTAGTGAATTACACAATATTTATAAAAGGATCATATAATAAAAAGGAAGAAATCAGAACCAGATGAAAGTAGATAAAAGCTTTATTTTCCTAGCTAAAGTTATATTATAGTCAATTGAAGTAATACTTCGTGGTAACAGCTTACGTAGAATATTGAATTTTATTGTACCACAAGTCACTAAAATATGCATCAACTTATGACATGAAAATATCTCCAGGTTTCTGACCTTCAAGACGTGTAAATTTAAAAAAAGCAAGTGTCCTAGTAGCTAAAGGCATACCAGAGGTAAAATACCCATCTAGTAATTGTATTAAATCTACTATAAGTTTGTAAAAATGTAAATTCTATTAGTTCACTTCAAATATATTTAAGCACACATAAAATTTAATACAAGATACTTTTTCAAATCTTTATTGTTGTCATTTGTCTCCTTAAATGATATGAACTCATGAGAAACAGATAAGCAATATGTTTGAAAATTATAGCATTTTCTTATTTATTAGCAAAGAATATATACATGCGCTTGTGTATAAATATATGCATATGTGTATATATATATATATATATATAATACACATATATATAATCTAAGTCATAACAACTGTTGGAAAGTACATTAATCTCTAGGTGTCAAGAAGATTACATAACAAAGAAATCATTTTTATTATTCTCTAATAACAGTAGAAAAGTTGCATCATTCTACATTTTGGAAGAATTTCATAATTAAATGGATACGGTATGACAGACTGACCTGAATAGGAGGTCGTAATTTCAAAAAATTGAATACTACAATTTTGGAGAGAAGTTGTACTGTTACTTATAACTCTCTGCCAGGGACAACTGCATTAATGTAAGACATCCTCTGTTACATTGCTTCCCAGGACTACTTTTGACATGTTCATTTTCAAATTTTTAAAATATGACCTCATTTAAGAAAACACAAGTTAAAAATGACAAATTGCCTAAGCCCTCGCCCAACAGAAATGATGAGCTCCCTCCATGCGGAACACTGATGAATTAGAGTAAGAATCAGCACCCGCTGCTGGCAGAGCACAAAAATACACAGCAATGTTGTGGGAAGCAAAGGTCTTTCATGCCAAGTACTGTTTGGATTACAAGTGTCCCTGGAAGTTCCATGTGTTAAAGCCTTAGTCCCTACATTGGTACTATTTGGGTGAGTGAGACAGGTCCACAGGTCACTGCAATGACACTTGTATGGGGACAGTGGAACCTTGCCACCCTGCCTTACCTGGTCAGGAGATGAGCAGTCATCCTGTTTTGCGTGCTACATATAGCACACTGTCCCATCATGGGCCCAAAGCAACGGGCCAACAAATCATGAACTGAACTCTCCCTAACTGAGAGATACAGCATACCTTTCTCTTTATAGTCTATTTTTCATTGGTATTGGCTATAGTAAAGTCACTAGCATAATATTAATGATTTCACACCTAGATCTATTCCCTAGAAAAATTCTTACTAATCAGTAAAAAGAATAATATACAAAAATATTTACTGTAACATTATTTTAAATTATTAAAAATAATTTTAAAGTAAAACATGTAGGGCTGGTGAGATAGCTCAGCGGTCTAAGCACTTGACTGGCAAGTGCAAAGACCTGGGTTCGATCTCCGGTATCACATGCTGTGCTGGCCCCTGAATGCTGGGTGTTCCATGCTGGTCCCTGAAACCAGGTGTGGTGGCACATGCCTATAATCCCAGCAGCAGAGAGGCTGAGACAGCAGGATCACTATAAGTCTGAGCTGCTTAATGAGACCTTGTACATGAATAAATAAAAGAAATGAAATAAAGTAAGACATGTATTAAAGAGAGAAGATACTTCAACTTGTACCATCAGGAGATTTTATTTTAAAATTGCAGTATGTTTAGCATTCTGTGATAGCAAAATGAATGAACTAGAACTAAACACATCATGATGAGTACATTAAACAGTTGCTTTATTCCTTCAAGTGTATGTATGTGTATAGGTAAACAAGTTTAATCTGTTTATTTCCATATGCTTCATGGCATAAAACCAGATTAAGGATGACACAGATAACAAGGTACTTAATGTAGATTCATAATGACAGTGTGGAGATATGTGGAGGATGATGACCACCAAATCCAGAATGCTAGCCCCTCAGGAGGAATGAAGAAGGGTAAAAGTAAATGCCCAGTGTCCCCACATATAATGCTTGTTTAATATAAGCTGCTTCACTCCGATGCTGTCTTCCTAAGGTCTTAGCAGGCAGATGTTCAGCAGCTAAGCATTTGTTGAATAAACGGATGGTGATGCTGTTTTTTAAAAAAAGCATTAAACTTTTCCTAATATTATCTTTTAGAAGTGTTTCTCTCTGAGAAAGGTTCAAGCAAAATCAGCATAAAATCCTTTCCTAATAAAAGCCATGCTGAGAGTGGAGAGGGTGTATCCTCTTTATGAATCCAAGTTTTGGGCTTCAACAAATACATCCTGGTGGCTTTGATCTAACAATGAATAGTTCTCAGAATGGGTGTTCACATTGCACATATTTTCATGAAGATGCTATTTTCTATTATATGAAACTATGGCATAGACTGTCATAAAGTGTAGAATATAATCCAAAAGATTTCTTAGCTTATACTTATTAATTAACTGAGTGATAAAGCTAATGGCTAGCACTTAATTTCTAATAAAATAAGTAAATTAGGAATTATTATTTAAATAAAATAAGGAACTAGAAATTATTCAGGATTTTAAGTGATAAATGGATGTGTTTAGGCCTCCAAATTTTAGGCCTCTGATCCTAAAATAATAAGCAATTGAGCCAGGTCCCACGGTATTTGCATATAGTCCCAGGACTCTAAGAGGCTGAGGTAGGATGATTTCAAGTATGAGCCCAACTAGGAATAGGGGAAATGTAGGTACACAGAAAAAGAAAAGTTAAGAAATAAGGAGAAAGGGCCAGGGTGTCAGTGCCTGCCTGGCAAGTGCAGGGTCCTGAGTTAGATCCCTGGTACTGCAAAAGAAAAAAAAAAGCAGAAAATGGAACTTTACCTATTGACTCCCTTTGAACCTAATAGTAAACTCTGGACTTTGTATAAAGTTTATGAAGTACTTTCTCACATGCAGCTTCACTGAAAGGCCACAAAAATTCCTGAGATTAGGAAGCTCAGGTAATGTATTTGTTCTATAGATGAGAAAAATAGGGCTCAGAGAGATGTAGGACAAAGAGATGGCATCAGACAAATACTTAACCTCAAATGTTTTCACTCTTAATTCAATCTCTTTCCAGGAAGTGGCACTCAGTTAACTCTCCTTTGCTTTAAAAACATGCTTCTAGGTAAATGTATTTACACTGGAATTCAAAAAATTTTGAAACTCTGCATTAACTCAGTAATATCCAATAGCTATGCATTTTACTTCTGATTGCATAAATATTCATAAAGAAACACCTAGCAGAAAGTTTTAAAGCATAGAACTATGTGGTTTTTATTAACACTAATGGAGATCAGGTGGACAGATTCCCATTTAATGCTTTGAAAATCTATCCCTGACTTTGCACTATTTGAATAGCTGTAAGTACATTCTTGTTTGTTTTGGTTTGCAGTAAAAAATATGCTTCACTGTGTTACTCTTACATCACTTAGATGTTTTTGCTTTCAGGAGTGGTAATTCTCTCCATTTGGTTAAATTATTTGGTTGTATTTCCTAAGGTTCTTCGATTTTATTAATTGTTGTTTTTGACTTTCCAAAACCTAGAAGTTGTTAAGCAATTTAGATGGACACTGTCTCTAATGGGCAGGGCTGACAGCTAAGGAACAGCTGGCCACTCGCAAAGCCCTCTAGACAGTATGGAAAAGAAGCATCGCACATGGAGGGCGAGGGATGCAGGGCCTCAGTGACTGACTCTACAGGGGCCACGCACCCTCCATGGTGTGCCACTTTCAGTTCAGCCTGACTTGGCTGTTGTCACACAGGACTGTAGATCTGTTGTTGCTGGAACTTCAGATTCTTGAGGGAAGAAATCCATACTTCAATGTGAAAGTCTTACAATTTCCATTTTGCCTTTACAAGTAATTATTTATTTATTTATTTATTCATATTATAGGGAAGGGTCTACAGGGTGTTCGTTGTCTCACTACAAGATCGGACTTGTAATGATCCTCCTGTTTACAGCCTCCCAAGAGCTGGGATTATAGGCGCGCACCACCATGGCCAGTGTCAATTGCTAGCTCAGTGTGCCCCAGGGGTGGGGCTGGCACGGCAGGCCCAGGGGTCCAACCCCTGGCCCCTGCTTGCAGGTGCTTTAATCTGCTGAGCTATTTGGCCTGCCCTACAAGTAAGTTTTAAACACTGTATGGACTGACATTGTCTGGCACAAATAGCATTTGTAGGCCATGAGCTTACAAGAGCTGATTCAGTTTCCCTGTCTAACAAGTAGAATGGTTGCACAAATTAAGAAGCTTCAGATCATTAGTTTAGATTTTTAAGGATTTTCTTCCTCCATTGATTATAAGCCAACTGCTGGACAAACTTAGGGGAAAAAAACCTGTGATAGTTATCATAGAATACTAGAGAACTACAGAATGAATAGAGGACAGAAAATCACTTCTGCATATCAGTATAAATGAATATTGATAATCAAGGATAAAGAGGGGCCGGGGAGATAGCTCAGTAGAATAATCACTTTCCTGGCAAGTGCAAGGGCCTGAGTTCAATCCCCAGTTCCACAAAAAAAAAAAATAAAGACTTTTAAAAAGGAAGAAATGTTATTTCTTCTTATGCTATTTCATGATAATCTACACCCAAAAAAATAAGTGTAAACACTTTTATACTGAGTCAGACTACTCAGTATCATTCATTGTATTAGTTATGTGAAATGGTTCTTAATACGGGCTTCACTTCAAGGGAAGGAGAGGAGGTCAGGTCAGGTAAGCCAGTGCATTTTCTTATCCCTTTTGGGTACCAGGCTGGTCCAAGAGCAAAGAATACAGCTGAATCCCCTCCTAATTAGCTCATGATCTAACAAGCCACCAGAACATATAATATGTGATGTGATACAATGATTTCACTTGAAATCATCTAGAAAAAATTCAGGAGCACAGAGAAGGAACAGTGACAGTCAGTGACAACCTACTCCAAGTGATGATGGGGCCTGACTATCAAGGAATAAACACCAATCAGGCAAGCTTGAAGTAGCTGCTGCATTTGCAGCAAGTTAGAAAACTGAAACAATGTTGTGTCTTTATCAATCTAAGAGCAGGGAGCTATTGATGTTTAAGAAGAGGAACACTGACATCTGCTTTAGAAGGATCACTTGGTGGGTCAAGCAAGAGATACACTTAAGAGAGACAATTGAGAGGCAGAAACGCCACTTATGATACTATCACAGTATCTAGGTGAGAAATAAAGACCCAGGCCAGAGAAAGCTTCTCTGAGAGAAAAGGGCAACATTTAAGTAACATCTGGGAGGGTGGAGCTAAGTGGTTTATATAGGGCTGAGGGATACCAATGACTCAGATCACAGTGTATATACATAGCAGTAGTGTTCAAAGAGCTGGAAAACAGAGAAGAGGAACAAGTTCTAGGATGATACCAAATTTGATTTGGATACTTTGAAGTGAGGTATGCAAGAGACATTGTGGTGAGGATAAGTGATGGGCTGAAAACATGTTTCAGAATAACTAGAAACCAGGTGAGGGTAAATCATGACAGTAGTAGAGAACACTGAAGGTGAATATATAAGGAGAAGTATGGGGTGGGCCACAGCAATGAAGCACAATGCTACAATTTAACCTAGACAAGGAATCACCAGCAAAGGGGAAGAACTGATGGAGCACATGCAGAGATTTCACCGAGAGAAGCTACAATATGCCTAGAGCTGTGCTATCCACTCTATAATCTTCAAAGTTAGTTATCATTGTATTGTATCCACATTCTAGTCAAGAAAGCAAAGCTACCCCAAAAGGTAGAAGACTGAAAAATTTCTTCCTCATTTTTTTTTTTTTTTTTTTGTCTTTTTTTGAGACAGGGTCTCGCTATGCAGTTCAGGCTGGCTTTAAGCTCACTTTGTAGCTCAGGCTGGTCTCGAACTCACAACAATCCTCCTGCCTCAGCCTCCCGAGTGCTGGGATTACAAGCATGCGCCACCACGCCCGGCTTCTTCCTCATTTTGATGCCAGTAATCCCGTGTCATATAGCAAAGTGGTCAACTAAAAGACCAAAAAATGACCCCAGAGGATGCATGATATGAAGGCCATTGGTAATCAAAGCCAGAAAATTTTACCTGGAATAAGTGGAAAGCCAAGGAAATGGAGTTCACAGATGCATGCAACTTTTACAAAGAACTTATGATAAGAAAAAAGAAAGCTTCCAAAGACACTGGGTAGATGGAGAGGGTGGCCATAGTTCCAATTGTTTCTAAGAACTTGATAGTGTGTTCATTATTATGTTAAGTAAAGTATAGTTTAACACAGAGGCAGAAGGATGGTCTGAGAATCATCGACTTTTGACCCTACTCAGATTATCCAGGTGGAGTCAATCTCAGCTATAGAGGGGAACTGGAAAATGCAACGCTGGCTCATTTTCTGATTAACATCACATTAAGCAAAAAAAAGAACTCTGTATCTTTACAAGGCTGGAGTTCTGCCCACAATTTTCATGGAGACAGGAAGGGAAAAGGTCTTTCCTGGCCCAGCAGTTGGGGGTAGAGGAAGCATATTTTAATAAGCATGATAGGGACAAAGTCAATGTGGAAATGAACTGAATGATACGAGTCAAGTGTTATGCAGGCTGGAGTTGGTTATCAAACAGCATGCCGGCAGCTTTACAGCATGCAGCGAGTTCCAGACTTGGGAAGCCTGCCAGCGCCTACACACATATCCCTCTATAGAGTGGAAAACACAAAGCATTCATTTCTGGGTTTCACTCGGCTCCCAACCAGGATGCTAGCTTTTCTTGCATCTCAGGACTTTACCAAAACAATCAAGCAAACTTCAGGATGCATTATGTATTACATGTGATTTTTAAATTTCTGATACAATGACTTGCATGTTAATATATTTCCTTATGTTAAATCATCTTTATATTCTTACAAAAAATCTGCTTTGGTCATGATGTATTCTTCTTTGGACATACTGCTAGGTTTCTGTTTTTGTTTTTTTTTTTTAATGCATTTTATCTTATTTTAAAGACTCCACCAAAAACAAGTAACAAAAGCAAAGCTAGAAATAGTGACATACAATAATACATATTGTACAGAATTTCAAAAGCAGAATAGAAAATTAACAATGGTTATTATACTACATATTTTTATCATCAAATCTGTTGCTCAGATCAACAGACATAGGTATGCAAGATTGGTCAAACAAACATTAGCACTTGCTTTTAATAAACCTTAATTTTTTTGTCTTTTTTTACTTTTTAAATTTGTTTTAAAGAGAGTAAGATAATAACTGATAAGACATTAGCAATGGTACACATTTAGAAGAATAAGATGAATGGTATTTAATCATGATTTTTGTACTGCATATTTCTGTCTTTGGTATAGTTGCTCAGATTACAGATATTAGGATATAGTTAGTCAAAGCTAAGCAAATTCTCTTAACACTTTCGAAGCCTTGCATTTACATTTACATGTGAAATTGGTCAATTAGTCCTCCCTAAAATGTAGCTTTTAATAGTAATGTCAAGGTGTTAACCAAAATCAGTAAAGAAAGTATTAACTTATCATAGAGATAAAATAATTTTAAAACTATAGGAATCACTTTTTTTCTTTCAAGACAGAGCCACCAACTTTGGTGCCTCTTTCTTTTTTCTCAAAGCCAACTTTTTCAAGTCCTCAGAATTTCATTACTTCCACTAAATAATTATTTATTCATTCATTCATTCATACATACATTTTCAGTGTAGGTGATTGGATCCAGTGCTTCACATACATTAAGTAAGTACTCTATCACTGAGCAACGGCCCCAACCTTTTTTATTTTTATTTGGAGACAAGCTCTTGCTTAAATTACCGACCTCAAACTTGTAGCTGGATTAGAGGCATGGGCCATCATACTAGGTTATTTCCATAATTGATGCCAGAAAAAATGCTTGAAGCTATGGTTTTTCCTCTAAAATATGCAAGTACATATTGGCAACAACAGCACCATGCTTTTATAGCATGGTGAACAAGAGTGCAGCCTCTTTGAATTCACCTTGTGTCTGCTTTTATAGTCTCTTGAGGAAGTTACCCTATTCTTGTATCAGTTTCTTTATCTGTCAAGTGGGAATAATCATAGTACACAACCCTTAACATTATTTTAAAAGGCTCTTTATACAAAAGGATACTTAAAAGCTGTGCTGGCATTCATAAATTTTGTTGTTGTTGCAACTACTACTATTATTGCTACTATCTGAATAAATGTAATTAGCCTTATTTTAATGAATAATAATTTTTCTGTATCAACTTATAATCATTTTTGGCTTCCTTCAAACCAAGTTATTAAGGTCTATCAGAGATAAGAGTGACCATGTCAGTGATGAATCTCTCCTGGGGTGCTATCACATGATGATCTCTGATAAGCACTGGAAGATTGTGTTGCTCTGTGATGTGTTGGGTACCAGAAAGGTTTCTCTCAACCTTAGGAACTGTGGAGGCATCCCTTCTTCAGCATGAGACCCCCTACCTACACCTGCAATTTTGGTAGGATTCAGCCAGCTGAAAAATGTATGCATCAAGTGGACAGTTTCTTCAAGGAATCGCAATGATGTGGCCTGAATTCCCAGTCCTCAGATACCAGGGAGGTTTTCTTCTGCTTCTGATATACTTGCTCTCTCTGATTCAAGATGAAGTCTAGGGCTTATTAGTCATTACAAGCTGAAAAAGAAGAATGGGAGCCAACCCTGGGTGAGATAGGAAATCATAATAGCAACAACAATGGAAAGATTTACAACTACAACAAAAGCTATAAGATGCCTAACAAGAAAGTTAACAAAAATGTTTGTGGCATATAAAGAAAATGATAAAATATTAGTAAATGATAATACAGCCAAACACATGAATGAGGCATATAACATGTTCGAAGACAGGAAAGCTTAATATTAGTACAATTTCAAAAATTGAAATGTAATATGTGTAACAGTTTAATTTGAAACCAAGCATCCTGAGTGGTGGGGAGGTGGTGGGAGAACTAGGCAAAATCATTTTAGGGTTTTAAAGAAATAAAATATGCGCAAGAATAGCTCTAAAATTTTGAATTGAGGAATAAGGAAAGACTTGATTTTCCAGATAATAAAAGTTATTGTAAGATTATGTTAGCAACAAGAGTATGCTCTGGGGACAGGAACCTATATAGGAAATACTGGAACAAAAAAAGAGATCAAAAATAAACCCCATGGTATATGGTTATAAATTATGACAAACATGGCATTTCAGTTCAGAGGAGAAAGTTGCTTATTTAATAAATAATTCAAGTATAATTGATGGGAAAGAAGCAGGGTTAAATTTTGCGGTGCACATTTTATAGAAATTAATTCCAGATGAATTAACAATTCAGGCATAAATAATTTTTTAAGTATTAAGATGAAAACTAAGGTGCCATTTATGGAAGACTTGAATGGGTAAGATTTTTCTAGGCAAAATAGGAAATCCAGAAGTTATAGAAAAGATAAAGAAATTGACTGAATAAGAGTTTTTAATTGTTGTATGGCAAAAGTCAACATAACTAAAAGATGATAAAGTGAAAAAATATTGGACAGAAATTGGGTTAACAGTCATAAAAATGTAAAATACACATTGATTAAAAAAACACAAGCAATCCAATAGAACATTGTTTAAATTATTCAATCAAGCAATTGGCAGAAGAAAGAATCAAAATGGCCAACAAACATATTAAAACAAATGCATCATTACTGGCAAAGCAAAGAATCCTTCCCCACCCCAAGGGGGGAAAAGTGTTTAAGGGATGGCAGACATTGCTGTTCGCTAGTGTGAGGCAAGGATGCATGCGGGAGTGAAGAATGTCACATGTGATGGTCGTGGGAGAACTGGAAACACAAATTGGTAGAATTTATGAAAACAAACCATGGAGTTCATCAATACAGATGGCTTCAACTGAAAATGCCACTTTTGAGTACATATCCTACTGAGGTTTAACATACAAGGATTATCACTGCATCATTTAATAATGACAGAAATGGGATGTGTTCAGCCTCTGTCAGTTGAGAAATGACTGGATAAATTACCAGTATGCCTGCTGCTTCTCCAAAAAACATGGTAGGACTCTAAAGGCATAGCCATGTTCAAATACAATCCATTAAGGAGGCAGAATATAAAATATGAAAAAGTATCATAACTAATAAGGGCATCATTTATGCATTTTCCAGGTATACAGATATTCACACATATAAATATATTTAGATTTGACTGTATAGAGAATATTTCTAACTATGGGTTTCACTTCAAATGTTTAAGAGCTACTGCAGTTTCGAGGTAAAACTGTCAGGTCCTATTACCTGATGTACTATAAAGTGAAGGAAGAAAGGACAAATTGGGTGGGTCCATCATGCTGGTGAGAAGCCGAGGATGCGAGGGAAGTGTGGAGGAGGTACTGGAAAGCGCAGGAAACGAAGAGGTGAACAAGATCAGATATAAAGAACCAACAAGAAAGAGAAACTCACCAAACAGAGCCCATTGTCACGGGGCTAAGAAGGGAAAGCAGGGCTGCTTCTGGGCCGAAGCACCCCAGGTCTAGTGAGCACCTCATCTTGGGGGTGCATTTAACTTCCTGAGAAAGAAGCCAGTGCTCCAGCTGCAGCCAGACTTCTGGCACAGGTGCCTAACCTGTTCTGCCTGCTCACTGGAAAGAAAGTGACATACTCATAAGTCAGGGCACCAGAAAGACTAAAACTCAGAGAAAGACTCCAAGGACAGAGATGTATCCAGCAACAGTGGGCCCTTGGATAAGGAAAGAAGAAGGGTAAGCCCCTGATTAGGGACCTGAGACGGACACTGGGTTTAAGCCAATGAGACACTATGGCAAAAAGTAGTTTAAATTGCACCGAAGCAAGGACTCTCTCTCTGTTCACCCAAACACAGGGAGGAATGGATGTATTATAGGTAGCTAAATTCCATAAAATTTAACATACAATCAGTGAGAGATTGGGCTCTCAAAAAATTCAATAAAAAGTAAAGACATTAAAATTGCAGCTAGAGGTGCATCTAAAACTGACAAAGCTTCAAAATAAAGTCACAATGGTCGGTATCCTTAAGAGATTCATACACTTGAGACTATACTAAAATTAATACCACTCAGTCCATTAAGTCCAGTTACACATCAGACACCTGGACAGCTGAACCCATCCTTTCCCCCAAAAGGTTCTTGTTTTAAAAGTCATAGATATGTTAAGGTTAATTATTATGTTAGCATATACCTTTGCTACATGCCCCTCTTCCCTACTGGATCAATATTAGCTAACTGGTGATACTTATAATCTTATTGGTTGATTACAGCTTGACCCATGTGGTACCCACATTGTGACCATAGTATATAAACTGACAAAGCACCTTCGTGACAGCCCACTTGAGACCCTTCCTGTCTCTCCAGAACTATCTCTGAATAAACCTAATAAAGCTTTCCTACTCTTCAACTCCATTGTCTCTTAAACTCCATTCTTCAACTTCAGGGGACACAAACTCAATGCATCTTATGTTTAAGAGTTAAAAGTTTTATTTAGCCTATGTCACATCCATGTGGTATCCTGCCACTCCGGCCATTTGGTGCCCATGAGGGAACCCTTGCACCCATAGCCAAAGATTGCTAAGCACCATGAGCCTTAAGCAGCAGAGTGTTTATGGTCTGGAAACTGATGTTTTCTGGATGGTGGAAAGGGAAGAGTGGGCAAAGAGCCAGACAGACATAGCATAGCCAGAGGGTGTGACATGGTGCCTGCTCCACTGGAGCCTTGAAGAAAGTGAGCGCAGAGGCCTTGAGGAACCCTGGGGTGAAGGGAGCAGAGATCAAGGAGGTGTTTTCAGAAGTTAGTGAGAAACCAGGTTCTGGACCAGCCATCTGAATCTTCCGCCCCTCTGACTCAATTGAAAGTGTCAGATCATCAGACAAAGGTGAAATCCTCTGGAGAGCTACATCTATAGGAGCCAAATGAAAATTAGACCGTGTGCCTACAGACAGGAGGGAAGTTGTGAGATCTATCTGCGTGGAAGTCCTGGCCCCAGGCTGTACTCAGTGTGGTGATCCAGAGAACAAAATGGGACACAGTCTCAGTGAATGGCAAGATCAGGTGTGGGCTGAAAAGGGAGGGGAAAAGGCAGCACGAGGGCACAGCGATGCTGCGTGCGGTACACGGGGGCAAGGAAAGCCAGGCCCAGATGGCTGGACGGATGGCACAGACCTCTTCCTGCTGCAGTACCTCCACCTGTGGACGAGGGAAGAGCTCACTCGATCACTCACTGAACTCACACCGCAGTGTAACAGTGGTTTGTAACTATGTGGGGTTTTTATTGCATTTTTCTTTTCTTTTCTTCCCTATCTTTGGTGTCTGTATATGAAAAAAGGAGAACAAAAATTAACTTGTGCTTTTGTCTCAAACAGTGCCTTACATGGGCAAATCAGGATAACCTCTGCTGGAACTGCGTAAAGAGGACTCGAACCAAGCTTACATCAGCATATTAACACACTCCAAACTTCTCACCAATCCCCTCCCTCTGCAATTACAAATATTCTCCCACAGCTACTCTCTCAAACCTCTTCTCCGTACCAGTAATAAACATAATATCAGCAAAGTTAGATTTCTTTTCATTCTTTCATTGGTTATATTTCAATTTTTTATTTTATCACTTTTATCTTATTTGTTTTCTTACCATTTGTTTTCTTATTTTTTTTTCTGATCACCTTACTTCCTTTCCTCTTCCTTTTCCCTACTCTCACTGGCTGCTTGTAACAGTCTTTATCACAGCCTACTTGTGATAGTCTTTATAGGTCATGGAAACCAGTATGTAATTGTTAAGATGAGTGTTAAGCAGTAATAAAACGCCTACCAAATAAGAAAGGTGGAGGACTGATAGATTCACTGCTGAATTTTACACGAACTTCAACAGGCTCATACTAATACTCCTCAAACTTTCTTATGCATTTGAAATAGAAAGAATACTATCAGATTCATTCCTTGAAGCCACCATTACCCTGATACTAGACCACCTAAAGACTTCACAAAAAAGGAAACTACAAATTCTCTTAATGAATATAGATGCAAAAATCCTCAATAAGACATTCACAAACAGAATGCAACCAATCATTAAAAGGATTGCCAGGCATAGTAGTGCATGCCTACAACTGTAGGACTTGAGTGGCTGAGGTAGAAGGATTACCATAAGTTCAAGGCCAGCTTGGGCTATGTAGTAAGTTCTAGACCAGCCTAAACTACACAATGAGAAATTGTCCCAACCCCCATTGTCACCCTAATGAAAAAGACTCTACATGGTGATCAAATTGATTTGATCTCAAGAATGAAAGATGGTTTAATATGTAAACAATAAATGTGCTATGCTACATAAACAGAAGTGAGAATAAAACGCACACAATTATCTCAACAGATGCTGAAAAAGCCTTTGACACAATTTAACAATCAACTCATGAAAAAAAAACCTTAACAAAAATTGGTATGAAGTAACCTTAAATTTAAAATGTTAAAATTCATTTATATAAACTCATTTTCAACATCACAATAAGCAGAGAAAAGCTAAAAGTATTACTACTAAAATCAAGAACAAGACACAGGCCTGCTTTCACCATTACTATTCAATAGAATACTCAAAACTTTAAATAGAGAAATTAGGCAAGAGAAATAAAAACAATTCACATAGGAAAGGAAGAAGTCAAACTATCATTATTCATACATAAAATGATCTTTTCAATAGAAGATCAAAAAATTCAGCCCAAAGGTTCTTAGGATTAATAAATTCAAAAAAGTGACAGGATATAGAACAAATAATCAATACTGTTCCTATATAGCAAGAATAAACCCACTGAGAAAGAAATAAGATAAACATGCTCATTCACGGGATGTTAAGAAACCTAGGGATTAATCTAACCAAGGAAGTGAAAGACTCTTATAAGAAAATCATATTTCTCTGAAAGAAAATGAGGAGAAAGTCCATTAGAAGAACTAAATTTTTCAGGGCTAGGCAAACAGCTCAGCAGATTTAAGTGCCTGCAAGCAGGCACAGAGGCCAGGGAATCGATCCCAGGGCCTGCTGTGCTGGCCTCCCCCCCCAGGCACTCTGAGCGGGCAACTGAGACTGTGCATGGTGGTGTGCGCCTCTCATCCCAGCTCTTGGGAAGCTGTAAACAGGTGGATCACTCTGATCCGATCTAGTAGTGAGACCTTGAATACCATATAGACCCTTCCCTAAAGCAGAGGAAAAAGAAAAAAGAACTAATTGCCAAAATGATCATATTATTTTTTCTGTTGTCTTTTTTTTTTTTTTGTGGTACCAAAATCAAACTCTGGACCTTGTGTTTGCCAGGCAGGTGCTTATGCTACTGCGCTATCTCCCCAGCAAAATGATCATGTAACTAAAATTATATATATGTGTATTATATATATCATATACTATAATTACGTGTTACACTTATACACAATGTATAATGTGTATCTGTATATAGTATATATGTCATATATTAAATTATTTATATATGTAAAATTATATATGTATATATATATATAAATAATTCAATTTTTTTCAAAATAACTGCAGTTTTTTCATATAACCAGAAAAAAATTGTTCTAAAACTTACATGGATTCAGAAGTGCTTTAGAGTACACAGAGCAATCCTGTGAAACAAGAACAAATCAGAAGGCACTACAAACTCAGATGTCAAGTTATACTGTCAGACTACAAGACTTAAAATAGCAAAAATCAGGCATGTCAACCAATGGAATAGAATACAGGATCAGAAATAATCTCACGCATCCTCAGCTGTCCGAGTTTTGATAAGGGGCCAATGAGCCATCCTGGGTAAAGATAGCTGTTTAACAAATGGCATTTAGAAAACTGGTTATCTACATGTAGAAGAATGAAAATTGATCCATATCTCTCACTACTAACAGATCAATGGATAAGTAAAATGTAGTATATATACACAATAGAAATAAAGAAGGTCAAATTTGTGTCATTTGTAGGAAAACGGATGGATCTTGGGACCATAGCAAGTCAATCGCAAAAGGCTAAGCATCGCATTCTCTAATATGAAAGGCCCAAAATATAAATAACTTGAAGAGTAAAATAAAGATCTGTTATAAAAAGGGAGGTGGAGATGGCTAGGATTTTGGGGGAAGGAAGAAGAGGAAAGAGTGAATAAAAGTGATCAAGATGTGATATGCATGTATATCAAATCCCCAAAGTGAATGTAATCGTCACGTTTCAGGAACATATACAACATCAGAAATTTGAGAGAAAGAAAAGACAACATTAAGGTTCAGTGGACTGGAGAGTGAAAGGATAGTACACATCACCTTATCTTACACAGTCAGTCACCTCCAGGGCTGTCTCTTTGGTCAAAGTACACTCCAAGGTGACTGAGGAGGAGGAGGAGGAGGAGGCAGGCCCAGTCTTATAAATACTGGTTCAGTGGTGCAAACACAGTACCCTAGCAAGTATTCCAGGAAGGCTGTGATCATAGATAACTTCTGTCTTCTAGCCCTGAATTTCCACTATTATTGCATTGCTTTTTGAATTACTGTCCATTCCAGACCAATTATTCTCTCCCTTCTTTCTCCCTT